>WOGP01003019.1:0-15782 GCA_015342065.1 Leptinotarsa undecemlineata | reverse complement strand
TCAACTCCTGAACCAAGTGGTATTTTTCTTTATGCAAAACTCTCAAAATAGATGATTTACTCACATCATTGTCGGCGGCAAGTTATCGAGTTGTCTTATTTCTTACATGTCCACTTTCACAATATGAAGTTACCCACAGCTGTTATACGAGTAATAGGCTTAAAATGTTTCTTTAGTATCTGCTGTCTAGAGATCTGTAGAAATTGAGTAAAGAAGTCCTTTCTTTCAACGTGCGATTACTCATACTCATACTCATACAAAATTCATCTAAATCTTACTCTTCACTGTTGAATGACTTGGAACCCAAATATTAACACCATCTTTTTCACATTTAGTTCTGCAAACGTAACTGCGGAGTTTGAACCCGTCAATACTAAAACTCTGTATGTAGTCGTGTCCTTCAATTCTGTAAATCACAAGAATTTCATTTAATTTGCGATAAATTTATCACAATAAGTTCAATAATGTTTGATGAATTGATGCTGATAATATTGAGACAAGCTATCAAGGATGAACAAAGTTTACGAAAAAAGCTCGAAAAAATAATTTCTAACAGTTTCGAACAATAGTGCGGCATCACTCATTGACAAAAGGATGTTTTCTTCAATTGGAAAAGCTGTCATTTGATAGGTTTTTCATTCCAATTCGTTTCAATAACTGTTCAAAATGTTTACTATCTACTTTCTGACACTCTATTAATGATCTGTTTGTCATATAATAAATTGCTGAGGTTTTGTAAAGTATACTTTAAGCAACCAATGGTAGATGCTGGTCCCACCCGGCATTACCCAGTGAGATGCAACAGTTTGGGCAGGGTAAATTTGCTTTCGTACTAACGTTTCGGTGGTGTGCCGCTGTTTCTGGTTTCAAGAGTGGGAATATAAGGCAAAATTGCATGTTGGCGTCCCTAGGGTCAAAATACCCTGAAGGTAAAATAGCTCCCCAATCGGATCTTCTGGTCTTCCTAACATCAGTCCACAGTTAAATAGCATGCTAACTGCAGTTGTTAAGAGGCCCACTAGCAATTTCAAAATCAATTTTTGCGACATCAGAGGAATCAACTCAAATATAAACTCAATGCACCAACATCTGCAAACAAAAAGTCTTCATATTCTTGCACTCGTAGAAACTAAAGTTAGTGTTTTGTAAATCCCCTCAATTTTCTATATCTCGGCCATGATTTCCACTCTTGATTCAGACGTAACTTTGGAAACTCTCTTTTTATCAGAAACAATATTTTGTTCTGTCAACGAAAGGGAATGCTGGTACCCCAATTTGATGTTATGTGGTTTAAAATAATATCACAGAAGATCACTAAATTCATATATTCTTGTTTATCGACCACCAAGCGATATACAATATATAAGGCACTATTCTCTTCACTTGAAACATCATTAACTTTCTGCAAATCCTAGTGCTGAAATTTTCATATTCGGTGACTTCAATGTCTATAATATCGAATGGTTCAAATTTTCAAAAATCAAAGAAGATTAAGATCGCGAAGCTGAGGCTTTTCCAATAAGCAGCGGGCTTGCTCAGATTATAAATGAGCCGATCAGGATTGCTGACCGTGATGGAGAATATACTAGTCTTCTGGATCTATATCTAACAATCAATACAGAGATTTCAGTGTTGAGTGAATTACCGATAAATGTTGGAAAACCATCTGAGCAGTGCAGAGTTTGATATTGAGTGGGGGGATCTTTAAGACCATTTCCGAAATTTCTCCTGGCTGGATGTTTGTTTCAGATCTAATGATCCATCAACTTGTGCTACTGAAGTCATGGACGTTGTTCTACCATCAATTGATGCCTATATTCCTATTTCGATAGAACGAACTTCTAATGGCAAATCTTGGTTCAACAAAATTGCGAGCAAGCTGTCGCTTGGCGAACTAGCTTTCTTAATGCTAGCGAAAGCTGCAAACTTAGAATAAATGAAAGCAAAGAACTTCACAATCAGAGAATTAGGAATAAACTGCTTGTTAGTCCCAACGGATCTAGATCCTTCTGGTTGGAGATAAAGATGTTATGGATGGTTCAATTGCAACAACAGCTATAGAAAAAGTAAATCTTCCAGCTGAATAATTTGCGTCCCACTCCACAGTCGATTTTCTGTAAAATGCACCACCCACTATTTCCACATTAAAATCCAAAAGCCGGAAATTACTTTTCGACAACGTCTAGTCAAGCGAATTTTGAAACACTTAATTATCAATAAGGCGTCTGGTCTCGATGAAGTGCCCGTCATCGTACTCAAGGAGTGCGCAAATGAACTCGCACCAGTGTTTTGCAGATTTTTCATTCTCTCTTACAAGGAGGAGATTTTTTCTTCTTGTTGGAAGATTGCTCGCGTTCAGCATATTCCAAAAAAGGGCAAGAAAAATCTTTTAAATAACTTTAGACCAGTCGCATTGCTATCAGTGATATCAAAAAACATTAAGAAAGCCGTAAACCACTATATACTTGAATACTTGAGCGATCATCAATATGGCTTTTGGATACGAAGACCTTCTATCATATGTCACCCATATTTGGAATAACGCAATCGAGAAACATGAAGAGTCAAGAGCTGTTGCGCTTGATATTTCTTCGATGCTGTGGCTTGTCGGATAATTTTTGTGTATGGCTCTGCAGCTTCCTGAATGATTATTATGTGCAAGAGGCCGTAGATGGATATCTCTTGAATACTTTTCCCATCTACGCTGGTGTTCCCCATGAATCCATATTGTCTCCAACACTCTTTTTATTGTATATTAGTGACCAAAAAAACAATATAATACTTTAATGACGACAGCACACTTGTCTGGTCATTCTATTTGGATTTCAGAATATCGACTGCTGAATATCAGCAGCAGGAGATTGCATATTTTGACGAAGATCTAGACGTGATTTCGAAGTTTGCACAATTTTTATGTGTTAAAATCTAATACTTTACTAGATTTTTTTTATTTAGAGAACCATCTCTCATACCCAGGGTTGACTCATTATATTACTGAATATTTTCGGGATAGTTCTTTAGAATAATTGATGCTCTTATTCAAATTCAATTATTCGCAAATGTATTGAGTACATCTGAATTGAGAACTGATGTGCTTTTATGACTCGTGGTTTCAAAACTCAAAAAAGGTATGAGTTTGCTATGAAACATGTGTTATAGTTATTTTATCAACTTGAATAGATGAATATGTCTATTATAATTATTGCAGTGTATTTAGAATATTATAAATAAAAAAGGTTCTTGTTCAGAACAACAAGACAATTGAATATGTTTTTTTAATTCAATTGAAAATAGGCACGCCCATGGTTTTCCTAATGGGACCAGACATGAGAGACATATTGTAAACAATATGAATACGCCACTCCGCATACGTTCTTATACTATGACAAAACCTCTTACACTTTTTGGACCGCACCCTAAAATATTGACACTGTCTCTACCTAGACTGATGCACTATTATTTCTTCGCGATATTCTGCTGGAATTTCGATTTCAATTCTTGAATAAATTGTATATAGGGGTGCTTTTACTTTATGTCTAGTATAGTGCATAATGGTAGAATATAAAGAATGGTTAAAGAGTTTGATATTATGGTTGTTATGGACTCAATAAACTCAATCCTGAATCATAATGATGAAGAAAAATTGAAGGCATGTAGGGCTTTATTTTGTTAAGTATGTTACTTACTTATGGTACTTAACTTAATAGATGGTTAGATCTCAATGGATGCTAAAAGAAAATATCTATAATATTATAATATCGTCATACATATTTTCCTCGAAACATCTGCTCTTGAAGGTCGCTTGTAATTTTATTTGGTCTATATACCTTTTGCAGGTGAATTCTTTCGATATCTAAACTCCAATTTGTTTCTCAGGTATTTTTTGTATTTATCTTTGAGTGACTTTTGTCCATATTCACCACTACCGGACCTTGAAAATCAACCCTCCACAGTGTCATCATTAGTATTATCTTCTTCTTCAACTTCATCATGATTTGGAAAGATTTTTATTCGTGAAACATATGCGCAGAGGTTATTTCAATTTGATTCCTTGGTTTCCAAATCTAATTTTTATAATTTATCAACCACAATTTTTTCTAACCCTTCCCTACTACTCCATCTTGATACAAAAAATGGGGGAATCTTGTTTAAGTGAACAAACTTTCTTATCATTTTGACAATTGATCTTGAAATATTTGCCATAACTTTATGGTAACTTCAACAATAGCTCAAAGTTCGAACATAATATTGACAGTCTGATAAACATTTCACAAATTAACAAAATATTTTGTTGAGATTGTTAACTAATCGATTCAACAAATAGCAGGAATATTTAAGTAGATGATTCAACAGAAATTTTTGGTAATTTCAGCAACTTTTTTGTAACAAAATTCAATATTGTTGAAATTAACAAATCTTTTCCACGAGTGTAGTCCGTAAATATACCAATATAATTGATGATAATAATTTTTGAACAAGTACCCTTTTTCTAGTAGCATAGTTTCGAATTAATTAATGTAATTACAGTGTACAAGCTGCAAACCACACCTTTATCTAACTTAACTAAACAGGGTGTTTCAAATTCGATCATAACCATGCATTGGGATCTCGGAAATTATGAGAGATACGAAGGTGGTTGAATTGAGACAAAGTTGCTCATTTACCTGAATGCCGATGAGAAAGTTCAGAAATTTCGAATATATCCGGAGATATCCGAAATGAATACTTGTCATACTAGTGCTTGGAGACATCTTAAAAAAAATTATTAAAAAGTACACATATTACATCAAAAATTGCATCCAGGTGATCCCGAAAGGCGATTAGTATTTTGTAATTGGCTAATAAGAAGACCTGTTTTTCCTGTTTTCGTGGAAAATGTAATTTGGACAGATGAAAGCATTTTTTCGAATTGTGGGGTATTCATCCGAAATAACGAACACATTTGGAGCATAAACAACCCCAGGCAGTTCCGAGAAATTCGACCGCAAGTGCGATTTAGTATTAACGTATGGGCAGGAATTTACTAACATAGAATTTTAGGTCCTCATTTATTTGACGGAATTCTGAATGGGGAAACCTAATATCACCAGTTTTTAATGTTAATTTTCGAATACTATTTGGATGATCTACCTTTGGAAAACTATAACAATATCTGGTTTCAATATGATGGTGCTCCACCTCATACTATCAGACGAGTATCTGATTACCTGACTGAAAGGTTTGGTGATAAAAGGATAGGAAATAATGGGCCGGTGAGGTGGCCAGCAAGGTTTTCAGATTTGAGTTTTATGGATACATTCTTATGGAAGATTGAGGAGGAGGGAAATTATTCATGCAGTGAATAACATTCGAAGAAGGGCACAGTTGTGTCATTATGAACAAGGCCAGCATTTTGAGCATTTGCTGTAATTTACTTTCGTCTACATTTTAGTTAATTGTTATTTGTTCATATAGTTCTATTTTCATTGAAAAGGACGCAATGTCTAATTTACCTCATACACACGTCATTAATTAAATTTTGATTGTTGATTCTGTCTCCGTATTTTTTCATTGGCTTTTCAAACGAACCAAACTCGGTGAGATTTTAATCCAATAACTTGAACATAGTTCGAGTGGTTGTCGTCTTTCGAAATAAAAGTTTAAATACATTTCCGATGTCCTAATACTGTTTTTATCGTATATGTAATAAATTTGTATCACATCTCTTTTTTTTCTTAATTCGCGAAAGCCATTTTACGCCAAAAATCCAATGACTTGTACAATAACAAAATGTCATTGAGTGTAACAAATTGAAAGTTGAATTTAGAAACATCAAAGTCAAAGCCTATTATGATAAGAAGAGTAGCAATGTGGTAGTGCAATTTCAGAATTTCAGAACTTTCTCAACGGCATACTGTTAGTCAGGTAAATGCGCAACTTTGCCTCCATTCAACCACCTTCGTACCTCTCATAGTCTCCGAGATCCCAATGGTGAGGATCGAATTTGAAATACCCTGTATAACTATAGTTTAAATTGAAAGGGTTACATTTTTAGGAGTGAATAATTTTTGGGAAAGAAAGTTTTTGGCTTTCTACTACTCCATATTGATACAAGAAAATGTGGGAATCTTCCAAAATAAGAAAGAACGCAATTTGTTTCGATTCTACAAAAATGTTTGGAATACAAACGGAATAGAGAAAAGTGTTTTTCGTATCGATCATATAAAAGTATTTATTTCGAAAGTAGGTGTAATTGAATGTTTATATGAAAATAGTTGTTTCGAGAGGGATTTTTCTTTCAGTTTGTATTTGAAAGTTACTTCATTGCATGATCTACAAATCTTTGTATAGCGTTAATTTTTTTAAATGGATTGCTTCCTTCCTTTTTTTTGGAAGATTCCCACATTTTTTTTGTATAAAGAAGATGCCGAAAAGTTTCTTTCCCATACATAGTGGTGTATAGTGGAATTACGAATAATAGGTATGTATAATGTTTAAATACGAATTTATAGTCGAAATGAACCCTTGTAGTTAGCAAATAACTACTAATAACTTATTTAATAGAAATATATTCACGAAGTTTTGACAGCTATCTGACAAATCAATCAACAACCTCCCAAAATTTTTTTTTCATATTTTGTTTCTTCTAAACACACTTTACTGGAAGTTAATGATCATGATGATGTGCTACCACATTACTCCCCTTCTGATAGAGACTATAGATATCTTGAATAAGGAATTTTACTTTCCTTCCAGACCGGGGTTGTAGGACCTTTCCGTAGAAACTGCCTATTTCGTCTTCAGTTTCGGTAGTAACATTTTGACGGCCAATTTTGTTGATATCTGGTTCATCCTGATTCTCTATAAAAGCTGGTTTGAGTCTGGTTTAACACTATGGGTATATTTTTTTTATTGCTGATTAAAACAGTGAAATATTTATCATTTCGCTTTAAAATCTTGTATGGTCCAGAATATGGCTGTTGCAATGGTTTTTTCACTGTATCTATTCTAACGAATACATGTGAATACATATGAATATGTTTCTGTTGCTGTCATCAAAACCTTGTGTTGTCATTTCTTTCATTTTCTTTTTGAGGCTGTTTAAAAATTCTTCTTGATTAGGGTTGAGTCTTGCATCTTCGATAACCTTCTTTCAAAGGCCAATGATACCACCTCATTCTTCTTTTGGTATAACTCGTATACCAAGTAGATTTGTTGATAGATCCTCGGACCCTTTTCCAGAATGGCATTTGAGAGCAGCTTTCATAGTTTTGTGGCACCTTTCAGTCATTCCGACAGAACTTGGTTTTTAAAATAGTATAAGAATTTTGATCGGTTCCAGTTTTAATATATTTGAGTTTTCTTTAACAATATTACAGTCTAACATTGTGAGGGTTTGTTCAAATTTTATTGTTTCTGATTTAATGTCATTGATATTGAAGAGTGTCGATAGCATTGAACCATAGTTCTGGGTCTTTTCTCCAGAAAAGAGGAAGAATAAGTGATTTCTCTCAACTTGTTTGTCTGGATCATAGGATACCTACCAATTTTTTGGTTGATAGTGAGACGGTAGCCTAGTGGGTTGAAGAGTGTGGTTTACTTCACCCACTCAATCGACTGCCGTGTGAACCGGTGGTTCGAACCGTAAAGCCGGACGATCGATTCTCACTTCCTATCGTTCAACTCGTGAGTATCCCATAAAGTACAATTTAGTCAAAGATGGTTAAACTTCACCAACAACTCAACAAAGATCAAGTTACAAAAAACCTACGTCATTTCAACATCGATACTAATAGAGCAGGATAAGACTTGAAAATCAAATTGAAAGTAGATATATACCATCAAGAGGTATTCCGAGTTAGCGAATCTGAAAGACTTCGACTTCACAACTCTGCTGAATCTGTTATAATAATGAAGAGTGTTCAACTAGTGCCTCAACCAGTTGAGATATTAAGTACAGCGAGAGTGGACAGTATCGAATTTTTATGCATTCCACTTATGGAATGGTTAAAAAAACAATAAAAAATTAAAACATTTCATGACTAAATTGTATTTTATGGGATACTCACGGATTTTCGTGATATTTTCTGGGATGATACTACATGATGGTAGGATTTCAGAACACAATGTTTTCAGTCGGATTCAATTAGTTTTCGAGATATACGTAGCCTGTGAAAGTTTGTATGATATCATATTTTACCTTTTTTTAAGCAATGAACGATTGCAATTCACATATTTTTTATTTAACACATCTTTTTCCACATCATCGCACCTTTTCATTCACTTATTGCCAAGTTTCTTGAAACTAGAATGAAATTTGTCAGGAGATCAGGTTACCTATAACACAAATCATTTTTTGTAAATTGCATGAAGTTTCACCAATAGGATTAGAAAATTCCCTACCAACCAAAAATTATGTTTTTCAATAATCACTTAGAAACTTATAGCAGCGGAGCCCACGATGCAAAATGGGGATATACTCGAGCGTCATTGAGACATATTAGGTTGCAAATCTTAGATGATAAAAAAAATGTTATATAATATATACCTTTTCATCTGTGGGGGAAGCTGGCTATAGATTTTTAAATATGTAAAAAAATACTGTTGCATGGACATATTCGAGCGCGTCAGATATTGATAGCATCAGTGTCCTACGTATTTTTAATAATGTTGGTATGTTAATCTGATCGTTTGCATGATGTGAGTGATGTGATGTGAGTGTACGTATGGGTTAAAAGTGAAAAGAAAAAAAATTTAATCGAATGCGTCAGATTTTCTAAGGGGGTGTTGAATGCAAAAAAAGCTCTCATTCATTAATCTGACGATTTCGATCTGACGCAAACTCGCGGCGATTATTATAATGTGAAAAAAAATTCGACATTTTGAAATACTCAAGATATATATGATTCATCTTTATGTTTTAGACGTGCCGTCTCATAATCTGACGATTATCTAGAGGGATTCGCTTAATCTGACAAAAAAATATTTTTTTTTAATCCATTGTGCTAAACTAATTGAAAATCTCAGGACACAGCGCATGCAAATAAATAAGTGTATGTTTTTTAAGTAGAATACTTGTATTTATAAGAAAATTTTTTTTTAAATGCTCAGAAAAATTTATTTTTTTATAATCAATTGATTAATTAATGAAAAAAAGAGAAAGTAAACTTTCTATGTTTTTTAACACTTTTATTTTTAACTAACGTTACTGCAGTTTCGTCCTATAAGGACATTTTCAAACTTATATATTGTATACGTTTGAAAATGTCCTTATATATTGTATAAGTTTGAAAATGTCCTTATAGGACGAAACTGCAGTAACGTTAGTTACAAATAAAAGTGGTAAAAAACATAGATTTTTTTTTTCTTCATTATGATTTCCTACCACGTACTAACGGCTAATCCATCAATTAATTGATTAATTAGTCATCATATTCATCTTCATCACGAACGAGCCGCTGTGATCAGCTGTGATGGCGTCATGGCAACATAATTCAGAGTGGGGACGGAGTGAGAGAGTAAAAGATAGAGAAATAGTGAATAGAGAATAGAGGAATAGAAACTCGGAGACGGAAATATAGGTATCAAACAGCTGCACGCATTAAACTTTATCGACGAATTTTTGTTATTTCGGCTTGCGGAAATTGTCAGATTATATATTTTTCATTATCCTTGATTTCCTTCAAATAAAAAAATAAAAAATTTGCTACACTCGAGAATGTCGAAATGACGTTATTTTTTTACAACTTTAGTGCATTCCCCTTTTTTTGCGTTACTCTCAAATTGCCAGATTACTGGAATATACACTTTTTAGCAGGTAATTAACTCACCCTACCTTAATCTGACGCGCTCGAGAATTTCTGATGATAATTTTTTTTTACTAATCTGATCCTTTATTCCTCACAGGCGGCCTCATATATGGGGCTCATATCTGGTGGAGGTGATTAACCGGATACAAGGTATTCCCCTGTATATTAATCTGCCGCGCTTTAGTAAATCCCGAAATCCCCGCTTGGGCTCCCCTATTATTATAACGTTTCAGAATTTTTTAACTTCCATTTGATTATGACATTTATACCTAAAATAAAAACAACAAATAACATGGATGAAAATAATTTTGAATAATAATGATTTGCGTATTTGTTGAATTGTTGGTGCCTAGTTGCGTACGTGTATCTGTCAATAACTGTTATTGGAGATTTGAAATTTCACCAAATAATTAATGACATTTTTCATTGAAAATGCCGAATATAAACTTGATGTATTTATTCCTAAACTGTGTGAGGATACAGACATCTTGTTAGCGAAATTACATTAATTCCCAACAGTGTGAAATGTTCTTAATGTGTAGATATGTCTTGCCACAAGTAAGTCTAGCGAAACAGATTCGTACGCTTTTTTATTCGAATTGTACTTTATGGGATACTCACGGATTTTCGCGATTTTTCTTGAATTATAATATATGACGGTATATAGAAATTAAAAACATTTTATATTTTCCTTTTAGAATTCGAAGGTTAGGTAAGATGTTGAGGATAGATAGTTTTTTTTAAATTAAATATTCGAACATACATCCCTTTCACAATTCGGTGGTCAGGTTAAATGTTGAGGATAATAGATATTTATTCTAAAATAAAATATTCGAAAATACTATCCTTTTAGAGTTCGAAGGTTATAACCTTCTAACCTATAGGTTAGATGGAATGTTATATGTCATTGCATTTGTTGCGGTTCTCTTCTTTTTTTTTGGTTAGCTGTTCTCTCTCTAAATTTCAATATTTTAAATGTCACTTCGGGAAATATTAAATATGACGTCATAGTTACCTACTTTGCCAGGTAATGTTTCCAAAACTAATTGAGTCCTAAAAAAAATATTGTTCTGAATTTTTATGTAATATCATTATAGAAAAAAACGTGAAAATCCGTGTGAACCCTGTAATTTTTTTTAGGAATTTTTTAAATGCCAAAGAAGTCAATGCATTTCATACACAGAAAGCGGCTGTCATTTTTTGTTCGGTTGTTCTCTCCATCTCAATATTTAAAATGTCAGTGCTGAAAAAAATGACGTCATTTTGATACTTTGACAGGCTATATCTCGAAAACTAATCGAGTCCGACTACAATAAAAAAAAAGTTCTGGATTCCCACCATCATGCAGTATCATCCCAGAAAAATCGCGAAAATTCGTGAGTATCCCATGAAATACAATTTTCCCTATTTCTATAAAAAGATATCTACCTTATGTTTTTTTACAAAGTAACAGTCGACTTGGATAGATATTATCCCTACATGCAAATATCTTGGTCACAGAACTTTAATTTTCAGTATGAAGATGCGGAATGGTAGGTACAAACAATACTTAAACCACTTGATCCATGTTTAAGTTGATTGTTTTTATCAATTTATATGACCGTCTTAAATAACAACACAGTTTTACTAATTGTTGCTTCATTCAAAGTCTCTATATAAGTATCATTCACATCCCTCACCAGCGCAGAATTTTCACGGAAATTGAGGGTTTCTTGTTCGATCAGTCATTAACATTTCCACTCTTTCCTTGAAATGGCATTTTCGAACCATACATTGGAAATAAACGGAGAACATTTCTAATTTATTAAACAAATACACTTCCAACTGCTTCCAAATAAAAACATACTGACAAATGTAGATATGTTGCAGAATATACCAACCACATAATATCTTATATTCGTCTACTCAGCATGCCATCTCGAATGTTGACAGTGGGGAGAAACATCTGATTGGCCGTTGACACAACACCGGTAGACAGTTGAGGACGCATTCCGACAAGTAGTAACGAAAAGTAGTTCCACACATTTTCTCACGGACTTTCTCTACATTTCGATATTTTATCGCAAATTTCTTTCAACTTGGAATGAAGACATGTAGATTATTTAGCAGTATTTTCTTGTTGAATGATATAACAAACCCTAATTTCAACCATATAGGACAGAGTTGGAGAGCTATCGCGTAGGAACATAACCACTTCACAGCCGCCATCTTTGAGCGTCTTTGTCAAAGCCCCCCTCATATTCGAGTCGACCACGAAGCAGCGTGTATGTATGTGCGAGTATTATCTGACAGAAAATGTGTTTTTTTCACATGAATTGAACTATTTGAGTGAATAAACAAATCGAAAATGTGTTGTACATAGTGTGTGGATACAAGTATTTCTGTGATAAGTGCATTGGAAGTGTTCTCTGTGCCCCATGTGGGAAGTTAAACTAAAATGTGGATTACTAACAGTACCAAGGATTATTATTTTTGGATTATAGCCCTTACGACGATTCTTCTTTCCTTAGTGCATCAGACAACAGGTGGGTAGATCTTAGTTTCATAATATATTACAAATTTTGAGTAGAAGAAGTAGTAAACGGAAATACACTCTCAGGTACAGATAGAAGCAAGAATAAAAAGTCTTTTGAAGTTCCTTATAAATCTGGAGAGTTGAAACTACCCCATTTTATGTTTTGAAAGAAATGAAATGATTTATTTAGGTGAACTTGATTTTCCATTCATGAATTTTTACCAAACAGCATTATTGAAAATTTCATTATTTCTAGTTAAATTTGAAATGATCGTCATTCCTAGCGGGAAAGTTTGATGTAGGTACCTATTCAGAATTTCAAAAAAAAAATAGGTATATAGGTAGTTATTTCCTAGGTATAGTTTTTTAGTGCTGCGTAACTATACCTAATACTTGGATCAGGAAATAGTAGGTACTTATTAATTGAATTATCAAAAATTAGTTTGTCAGTTGTGGTTCAAGTATTTAATTCTCGTAGGAATTTCTTTCACAGAGATCAAAATACTGAGTGTACAAACAATAATAGAACGACAGTTAGTTTTAGGTTAATAATTTGAAATAAGTATTGGACCATTGATTTTAAACATATTGTAGTAGCTGGTTTCAATTGAAAAAATGTAGATGTTTTATTATTCAGTTTCAAATTATAGTTTTCTGTGATCGAGAACATCTATTATCACATTTTTAATTTGTTTGTCTGTGAAATTTAAATCAACGTATGTTATTGTTATGGTTAAGTGGGATTTTGAAGCTTGAAAATTATTTTATTTCTTAGTGTTGAAGACTGTTGAAGCAAAAACAAGTAACCAATGATACTTAACTGTGTTGAGAATCAATTTACTTTCACATTGCAAATCTTACGATTTAAGATTCTTTTCTTATGATTCCTTTGTACGATCGCTTTCTTACGATTTGTGAGTAACTTTAATAGTTCAGGAAATAATTTTGCCAATCTCATTTAATGTTACTAATTATTCGTATAACTTGAAATTTCAGTGTCGAGAGGTATTTTAATTTTTTTGAAGTATTTTTTGATATTCAATTTCAAGTTGCGAAATGTAAAGCGGCCTCGAAAGCGGCTCGTAGGGTTCAAGAAGTATTTGAAGAAAAAAAAAAAACAGAAAATCTGCGTAAATTTTTTCTTCCTAATAGCAGGGTATCTGTACCTTGCCCCGTCCTCAATATCGAAAATGGATTGTTTGCGATAGGAAGTAGAGCAAAAGTTTGAAATTATAAGGTAATTACCAGAAAAAATTAGAAAAAAATATTAATGATGTTTGAATATGATATATCTACTTGTTATCATGGGATCTAGAACAAAAAAGTTGGTATATAGGTAAAATGGAAATGTGAAAAATAAAAAAATCTCAACACTACCAGCACTCAACAAAACAGGAACAAATTTTCATACTGTTTAGTATGTATTTCGTGAATACTAACCCAAATATAGAATTTAACAGTTTTCTCACCTTGCCCTTCCAGTTAAATTCGTATAACTACTTATTCACTTGAAGTGAATCAAAAATTTTGATATTGATCTGTCTTGGAAGCGACCCCAATTTCTAATAACATTTTTCATATTTTTCATATTGTCAAACTCACAATAGCCGTTATATAATTTTGTGCTCTCAACGAAGTTTCTTATTAAACAAAATATGTACAGTCATAATGATCTCCTGAGAACGCTAACTTGGTTAGCGAAACGCGCGTCGAGAGACTAATTCTGTTCTGGTGTTGAGGAAGTGTTGTCAATAGATAAGTAGGTACCTACTTATTCCTCACCGAATTCAAAAACTAAGGAACTAAGAAAATAAATTCATGTTTCATTGAATAGTCTCCAGTCTCTTCTTCAGTAGATACGCATCCATTGAATGTGAAAGTCGTGGTTCTGATGCATTTCCGAGCATTTCACACACACCAGTGCGGAAAGACTCCCAACCTGTTGTGTTACCTTGTTGATTTCGTTACAGTTAGCAGCGCGCATCATCTCTTTAGTTTTGCTTAATTGTTTGACGTAATTAGAATTCATGAAATTGATCCAACGATAAACTATTGGATACCTAATACCCTGCGGATTATAACTGAATTCGATATTTCGATAGTTGTTGGTTGAAGAATTTAAGGTTAATTTTTTACT
The DNA here is from genome assembly GCA_015342065.1 of Leptinotarsa undecemlineata. Taxonomy (NCBI): domain Eukaryota; kingdom Metazoa; phylum Arthropoda; class Insecta; order Coleoptera; family Chrysomelidae; genus Leptinotarsa; species Leptinotarsa undecemlineata. Next base: position 1,342 of record WOGP01003019.1, on the reverse strand, counting down.
CTACTCTTAAAGGCTAAATTTATTCTCTATACTATCGAATTTATTGATCTTCAGTTTACGGAGATATCTTGATTCTGTAAGCTCTTTTATAAAAAATATTACTGGAGTTTCATCCCAACACCAAACCGTTATTTTAACACCTCAACACGTGTTTCGACCACCAAGTCCCCATCTTCAAGAGGAAGATTAAACTATTCAATCTTCAAGAGGAAGAGATGACCATTTGGTGATCGAAACACGTGTCGAAGTGTTAAAATAATGGTTTGGTGTTTGTAAAAAAACTCTGTAATATTCATTACTACACCAAAGGTTCCAAACAGTGCATCACAAGTAGTTTTACGTCAGTTAGCAGAACCCACTGATTGACAAGAAAAATTTTGTATTCAAAATTACTTTTAGCAACCTAGAATAATGGAAAATTAAAAATTTACAAAAAGTGAAGGATTTCGATTTGATAAAGCCTAACGTAAATTTTGCAGAACACACAAATTTCTTAATAAACAAAATCGTAATGGGAAAAAGGTTGTTTGAATTTCTACTCGTCCATATTTATACAAAAAATTAAGTAAAATTTCGATGGCAGAAAGGAAGCAATTTAGTTCAAAAGTTTTTTCTCATGTGTAGATTATGCGCAGAACATGCTTCCAGATACAAACTGGAAGAAAAGTCCCTCCCTGAGTGAATCAAATATCATTCATATGAACGCTACACAACATAATGAGTATAAGAGTCACAATATAAAATCTCACAACCATGATTTGAAAATTATTCATAGAGCTTTGTTTGAACAAAGCTGAAATCTTCTATTTTCTTGTTATTTACTAGTTTTCATCAATCTTGAGGTGCCTATTTGAACCAAATTTTGTACTTCCTGTCGATCACTTCAATTTTTTTTATTAAGTATTTTCATTCTTTCTGAATCATTTCGCCTAATTTCTCTTATTTTTCAATTCTTTTGGTTTCTAGGTCGGACCCTTTTGTTGGACCTATTTGTTATTTCATCAATGTTCAAATTAATCATACATTTCAACTATTTGAGGGTTCTGCTCGAAGTTCTACCTCTATATTGGTACTATATCATACATATTAATTAGCTTACCTGGTTGTGTGGGCATATAGTGGTAATTTTATTTTATTTATATGAAATGTTTACATCTTATTCTTTTAGCTTTAGAAAGAAGCTATACTGTATTTCGTTATTTTATTCCTTTAATTTATTTTGGTTCAACTCCATTCGTATCAAGTAAAATACTTTTCTCACACAGTAGAACTGTCTCGGTGTTCGTCTTAAATTTATCCAGGATTGAAGCGTGGCTCCCTTACCCTTTAAACTGATATTCGT
>WOGP01003018.1:0-15782 GCA_015342065.1 Leptinotarsa undecemlineata | reverse complement strand
GGGTGGATGGAGTGGGGTAGTAGGTTCTCCTCGCTAAAGAGCTGGGGGGGGAAGCTTCTACTTCAGGGCACTCAACCCGGGAGGGGGCATGGGGGGGGTCTAGGCACGCGCTGCCTTTGAAATGTAGTTTGCGCATTTTAAAACTTCAGTTGAGGACTCGAGTGAAGTCTAAAAGTTCTAAAAAACATGATTATTTTCTCTGTGACACATTGCGACCGCGAGCCATTGTGATATGGACCGGGATCGGATGCGGCCCGTGGATCGAATTTCTGATACGACTGGCATACGTGAACATATTCAATGGGGTTTGTTATTTGAACTTTCATAATTGATTTTCGATTCATTTTCGAACTGTCGGAAACCAGACTCAGTTTTTGAGCAAAACTATTGAAAGATTTTTCACCTGATGCTGTGATATGCTGCGTCGACAACGATCTTGCAGGGATGCTGGGTTGTTGTGATCTCGTGAAGTGCCTGTCCAGAGTTGATGTTGCTCCTGGACGCCCGTATCCGCTATATAATCCACTCTCCATCTGGAAGATAACAGTTATTACAGAAGGGTTATCCTTTGAATTAAAACTATAAAATATCCGGAAGAGATGACTGACTACGTCATTCGAGGAAGTATTTTGATTTGAATTTATCTCACGTCAATTGACAATGTACCTGTATATTTTCAAAACTGGAAGAAAAATTAAATGGTAAGCAACAATTTCGGCGCATTTTTCTCTACGAACTCAAAATTAACCGAAGCGCTGCTGATCCAGCCCGAAAAATTAATCAAGAATTTGATAATAATAGTGTTAATGAACGCACTGTTTGCAAAATTTCGTTTTGATGATGAGCCTGATGATGATCCTCGAAGATGAGCCCCGAAGTGGTCAACCACTTCAACCAATCCAGAACGAGGGGTTGAATACCCTGGTGTAAACTGACCCATCACAATTGGTGAGTGGGAAGGCAGAAGAACCAGGCGTCACCTCCCATGCGCTTCTTGATGGTTTAAAACATATTGGAAAGGTCAAAGAGCTCGAAAAATGGGTGCCCCACGATTTTAATTGACAAAAAGTGTCACGTGTTCATGAAATGTACTGAAAATTGGGCCAGTAGTAGCCGGCACTGGTCAACAGAAGAGATCCGATACTTCTTCACGACAACGCCAGTCCGCACGTTGAACTAAATGAGCATTCTGCATCACCCATCATGTTCCCCAGACCTCTCGCCAACCGAGTATCATCTTTTTCAAGCACACCAGTAGTACCTTCGCCAATCAAGCAAAAACTGTTTCGTAGACGTCATCGACTCCCGACCACCGAATTTTTATGCTGACGGAGGTGAACGACTCGTATTACGTTGTCAAAAGTGCACAGATTTAATTGACGCTTATTTCTATTGATATGAATAAGTATTGACTTGGATATTACAGTTCAAAGTAGACTCATAAAAACTGATATAACTTTGGAACAACATATACAATGTAGGTGATCCTTCAACCAGGAACAATCATTGTACCATATCGAGTAAGTTTATCTAGAAGAATATTTAGCCGCCTCTATTGAGGAATCAATTGTCAAAGTTTGGAAGACCCGTTACAATATCTTCCTCAAATGCTTTCATTCTGACCAAATTCTACTTAAATTGTTCTTTATTGGTCTTTTGAATGACCAAGGTCACATGATTCAAATTGTTATATTTTTCAAGAAACATTCTGTTCTGTAAAAGCATAGTACTGGAGTTCTATCCCAACACAAAACCGTTATTTCCACACCTCAACATGTGTTTTGATCACCAAGCGGTCATCATTAAGAGAAACTGTTTATTTTATTCTTCCTCTTGAAGATAATCACTTGGTGATCGAAACATGTGTCGAGGTGTTGAAAATAACGATTTGGTGTTGAGATAAAACTCCAGTTATATTCATTACTACCCAAACAGTTCAGCACAAGTACATTCTCTTCACTAATTGAATTACTGGTGATATTTTTACAGCGAATTATCTTATTTATTCAAGTGAGACTCAGCACCTTGTTGCACCGTGTTAACAACTTTAACGTTCAACTTATATTCTGTGAAGAAAACCACACTACTCCCCACGCTATAAATAAATTGAATTGGAGAAGTTGGATGGAACTTCCAAACTTTTAATCGTACTTCTTTGTGTACATTTATTTTAATTTAAAATTTTCCGAAACTGCATTTTACTTGTTACCGACTACTTACTTTCAACGAAACTGTTTATTACTTTGAGTTGGAGCGAAAGTTTGATTATATCTGGATTCTCAAAGCATGTTATTATTATATTATTGTTATGTCTTCGGAGTCCTGCAGAATTGGTAACATTTCTGAGTGAAGCTTTTTATTCCTGTGCAATTTTAAAATTTATTATCAAACATTTCTATTTCATGTATTTCGAATCTTTCAGTGTCATTATTCATGATTGTTTTATGAAATAATGGCCCGAACGGGAATAACAGTAAAAATGCAGTTTGTGATCAGCTTATTCAGCCTTAAGATAAAATAAGATAAGGTAAGGTAAGATCTTTATTTTCCAGTAGGCAACAGGATAAGATAAGGTAAGATCTTTATTCTCCAGTACACAACAGGATAAGATAAGGTAAGATAAGATGAGATCTTTATTTTCCAGTAGACAATAGGATAAGATAAGATGAGATAAGATCTTTATTTTCCAGTAGACAACAGAACATTGTATAGGAATAGTCAAAGTACAACTTGAATCTACATAAAAAAAATAGAAATCTAAATTAAAACAAGTTTAAAATTCAGAACATACAATCTAAAATTCGAAGTGGAAGACTTCATAATCTGTTAAAAAAAATTTCGACCAGGAACAGCACTGCTAGCGAATGTTTCTCGTTCATCCACCAGCAGGGTTTCATTTCGAAATATTTATTTTCTTATATGAATATCGAGAAATGGTTCTTTCGCCACAATTTCTGGAACAAATCGTTTCAATACTTACATTTTTCAAAGCATCGTGAATATTCTCAGCGCTGTAGGTAAATCTGGCTGCTCGTTGTTGATTCAAAACGTCTCTTGAAGCCCGGATTTGTTCGTATATGGCCGACGTTGACGGTGTTCTGCTTAGCCACTGCCTATATTCATCTGTAAAAATATATACATTTTTCAAAACTTCAAGTCTTTTGGCTTCCATTTCTTCGTACAAAAAAGTGTGGGAAACTTCATGTAATTCGATATTCGTTTGAAGCTAGTTGTTTCTAGAGAGATTAAAATGTTATTCAATCTCCTGATTCGAATTATTCAGCGCTAGTCTAGCGTCGCTTCGCAAAATTAATTCGAAAACTCGTGTGTTTTCTCTCGAAAAGACTTGTGCTCGCGACAGATACATCACCTTCCATTAATCCGGTTATTGATGATGTACTCCTGAGGATTAACGACCCAGTTCGTGTGAAGCGTTCTCAACGCTTATGGAAAGGTTGTTGGACGTGTTGACAGATGACGTATCTGAAAAGTTAGCGTGAACAAGCATTTTTTGTTGACAATGAGATGTCTAATACCGGAATTAGTTCTTTTTTGTTTCTGGTAACAGTGGTAATAAGAATTTCTTGAAGGAGCCTTTTCACCACCAGAACAAAAATAATGTCTCTCGGAGCGTGTTTCGCTTACCGTGTTAATATCATCAGGGGATGACTAAGTCTCGGTCACCTCCTTATTATTATTTCAAAATTCATTACTTTTTTCAACATTCCGGTAATTTGTTAGATGAACAAAGTTTCAATCGTAAGTATGAAGCCTATAGAATATGCAAACGTTGGGTTGGCAAATATAAACGAATTCCTCTCAGAGTATCATTCCTCGAATAAGGCTGAAGTGAACAACAAACAACATATTTGTCAGCGCCCCATCAGATTGGTCTATGCTAGAAATTCAAACTAACCTGTTCAATGAATTAATCATATATCAAAACAAGCGCTGTTTCTTCGTAATCAAGATGATTATATACGATAAATTTCACCTGAATGACGGTTGGAGAGCTACAGAAAGGAAAGTTTCAATACGGATGGAGATGTGCGATTAAGAATTTCGAGCGAACTGCCCTGTATGGTAGGAAAGGACGCAGCATTGTAGCTGTGCGCGATGCGTCCCTTGGATAAGAGTGTTCTTGCTATTAGATCGTTCAAGTGATAATGATAGCGATATATTAATGAATACGTTGATAATTATCACTATTTCAATTCAGTTTACACTAAATTCCAACCTCAAATGTTAGAATTGAGACAACGTGATTCTACGGATTGCTACGTCGGTAGCAGATTCATTGTCAATATAATGTAAAAAAATGGTATTCAAATATTGAGTCTGTGAGTGATTTTACCGTATGAATTTGTTGTTTCATATTTCACTATTTAATGTTGTACTGTGTCGATACATTAGATGAACATCTGCCTACTCCACAAATAATTCCCCACATTGCCACCTCCACATTTTCCTTGTTCGGTTTAGTTCACACACTCGCATCATAAAACTTCAACGCACCTCTAACTTTCCGCCCTCATCGTCCCAAACCACCCTTCGCCAAAACCCCGAAAGTTAAATATTCCACTTACCGCGTTCTCTGCGGATCGAAGAAGGCATTTCGGGAGCTGAAAGTGCCCCATCCGATTCGTCTTGCAGCAGGGATACGCTTCTATCTCCGAATCTTTTATTCATTGGCAATCTGAAAAATACCATTATCTAATAACAAGTCGGTTTTTCCGATGCCGAAAGTTTTTTTGGTGCGTGTCGGATTATGCCAGGATTATGGTTTTCGGTAGGTATTAATGGATCAGCTGACGTGCACTTTGTGTCGATTTTGTTGAAGTCGAGAAGTTTTTTGGGAAATATACAAGACAAGAGAGAAGAGCATTTTCCCCCCATCTGACTCTTATTCGAAACTGGAGAACAAACAATTTATTAAAAGGTGCCAGTATGAAGTCAAAGACGTGACTGGCATTCAAAATTGAATACTTGGGAGGGTGAAAACATACCAAAACATGACTTGGAATGAAGTTATGAGTAACATTTTCGGGTTCCTCCCCGATGTGAACAGGGAGTTCCATAAATGCTGCTATTGGAGGGCGTTTTATTCTTCTCTTCATTCCATAACAACGAAGTCGTTGCACTTAGCTTCGTTTGTTACTAATAATAACTAGTATAATCTTCGTCACAAAACCGAAAAAGCATATGTTATCAAAGATTTAAGCATCATTGATCATTCCCAAATTACCATGGTTCTAGCCACCATGTCTATCCAGCAACAGTGCTACCTCTGTCGTTTTTCATTCTTTTATTCTGATTCAATATTGGTTTCAGATCAGTCTATCATGAAGTATAACTTCCAAATATCCAATCCCCTTCAATAATAGTACCACGAGTTGTAGAGATTCTAGTCCTACTATTTCGATCCTCTTGGTGATCTATTTGAACGGGCTTATGTTGAGGCCTTCTTCCTCAATCCATCTTTCATACTTCACTTACCGTACTCTCTGCGGATCCAAAGAATCCGCAATCTGACATATACATTCGGCTTTTTCGATACCAAAATATCATCATATCATTCGAAAATTTTAATTGAGTTTTTGAATCAACTGTATTAGAAAATGGCTATTAGCAGCAGGAGTTTATCGCATACCGTGCACTTGTGGGAAGGTATACATCGGAACCACCAAAAGGTCCATGAGAACAAGGCTGAAGGAGCATGAAAGAAACTGCAGACTTGACCAAACGGACAAGTCAGCTGTGGCATAACACGCACTCAGTGAGGAAAACCACAGGATTCTGTTTGAAAATACGGAACACCAAAGTCCATTCTGGGACACCAGCCAATGAGAGCGCGGTATAGTTTGGTGTTGCGCAGTTACGCTTTGCGCAGTATGGCTTGGTTTGGCGTACTATGTATCAGTTTCGCTCAAATCGTTATCTTTCGAACCGCGATAACGCTGCTCGTTTCTCAACCGTACGTATGACCTTGGAAGATAACGATTCGAGCGAAACTGATACATAGTACGCCAAACCAAGCCGTACTGCGCAAAGCGTATCTTGCGCACATCAAACTATACCGCTCTCTCATTGGCTGGTGTCCCAAAATCGTCTATGGTGATCTACTACATTGCCCCCAACCAAAGATACCATAGCCAACTGGTACGGGAGGCAAAAAAAAACACAAACAGTCATCAGAGATTTACTCAGGATGTATAAACATCTGAACACTTTCTTTTCATAGTTCAACTCACTTTTCGAATCATAAAACTATTAGGTGCTGGAACAAGAATAAACTTGTCAGGAAAAACTTGGAAAAGTCAAGGAATTTGATTGAATGAAAATGCCGTGTACCCTGTCATATTCCAAGAAGTATTATGGATACATAGCACATAATATACGAGTATTAATACACTCTGATCATATCATGGCGGTGTAATAGCGTCGAGAGGAGACATCTAATACGTGAAAAATTTCCCGTTTCCATACCTCGTTGATCCTCTGGAATCACGCGGCAGCGAGTTGAATTTGGTTGTGATGTCTGTGGCTGTCATGGAATTTTGACGTCCCAAAGTGGGAATTGTGCTATGCGGGACCGCCGATGTGCCTTGATTCCTGGGGAAAAAATGAGTGGTTAGATGTTTGGAGATACCACGGTATGAATTTCAAAATGAGCGTAGGGCATAAGCATTGGTGAACGATCATGTTTGTATATTCGTGTGCAGAAGTGATAGTGGCACATTAGTTTATAAAACTGCGCGCATGTGATATTGAAACAGTTCCCGCAAAGAACACGGTGAATAATAATAATCAAGCCCCCACGACCCATTTCAAAATTGTTCGTTTTTGAATTGCTCATCAAATAAGAAATAAAAAAGTGGAAAATTGAAATATTTTTCAGTATATTCAGCAAGGATAATTTCTAAAGTCTTTGAACGATATTTCCAAAAAAGAAAATAGTCCAGGCTTCAATTTTGAAAATAATAGAAGAGTTCAATCTAAATTTGAAAAAATACCTCAACCATGATTAGAAGGAATTTGTTTGCTGCCGGATTATTCAACTGATCACTAAGTTACAAATTTTTTAATTCATTAATATTCATATTAAATGTTTCAGTGTTTTTTGTCGAAGCCACCGAATCCAGCGTCACGTATGCGTCTCGAACCATTCGTTTTTATACATATTTCACCGCTCCAAAAAAACAACGTGCACAAATGTCAATAATGAATCCCTTCTTTCTCGAATCCCCCGACGGCCTATGACCGTAAATATTTCCAAGCTCCCGCTTCGATCCCCTTCACCACAAAACATACTTCTTCCGCCGAATCAATTAATCATCAGTACCTTTCAGTGTTTTTACATGCATAATTTTCAGTTATGGAATCAGAACAGCTCCCACTCTGTTGTTTCATTGAGATAAACGATCAGCGCGAGAAATATGTGGCACCGCATTAGGTTTCATTATTTTGAGGAAATTTATTACACCGAAAACGGTGGAATTTTTCCTCGAACTCCAGAAATAATAATTCCAGTATCACTATTCAACGCATTTAATGTACAGCAAAGAGATCAGGAGAAACTGTCCAATGTACAAAGACAGGTAATCGCAATATCATCTTCACCATTCCGTAAGCGGCCATGAATCCTTCGAGACCTATATCCTCTCCACATTTTTCTGGCAAGAGAGTTAGATTTACAACATATAAACGTATAGAACTGTGCATTCAAGAACTGACTGACGCTGAAAGTTACATCATTCGGGAATGACCTTCAACTCAATGCCCCCTGTAGTCAGTTATAACCTCCTCATGCAGTCCCAATCTTGAGTATAAGGGGCTAGATCCTTCGAAAGAGGGAACAGATAGTAAAGATAATACCTATAGGTTCTGGCGCAGCTGTATTCGTATGCAGTAACAGACCCAGTCCAGATATAACAACCTATTTCAAGCGAAAATTTACTCCATTGATTTATATGTGGACGGATACCAATCTCACAATCAATACATCACATATGACCAAGCATCTATGGAACAATACATCACATATGGCCAAACATCTATGGAAGCACTTGTTGATCCCCAGTCAACTTTCAAGTTGGTGTTAGACAATAAATTATCGCTGGTATGGACTCTTACCCATACTGATCAGGGAGCTAATGCAGCTCCTCACTCTTTTCATCGGACCAGAATCTATAGTTTTCGCACTGCTTCATATCAAAGACCTAGACTGTAAAAAGGATTTCCAATGTGATCCATACCCTTTGTCATCAAATTTTGTGAGACTACAGCAGGGGTGAGTTATATTGTCTAACCAGGCCGTCTTACTTTGAAACCAACCTAACCTAACTTAACATTTTCGTTTAAGTTGGTATAAAATGAAGGCAACTCACCTATAGTAATAATAACCACTTCGGGATCCACTGGTTGCTTCCGTGTCGCTGGAATAATCCAGGCTACCTCTGTTCCTCCGCATAGTACCAGAAGTTCCGTACTGAGTACCAGTAGTACCATACTTAGCTTGAGCTAGTTGAGCTGCGACCGCGGCTTGATCCACGAATCTTTGGTTATATCTGAAAAATAACGTCTCAAATCAATATAAGGTATTGCATGATGATCTGAATAACTTACCTGCTCATAGTTGATCCCGATTTGAGACTACTGCGCAGCAAGCTGTGCCGTCCAGCCTGGGTGATACTGGTGTAATCCGAATATTCCGTTTGGGGAAGATGCTGATCGGACCCAGATCTGGGCATTATTCTACGACTTCCCGTACCTGAATGCTGGACGTAGTAGTGGGAGGATGGACTCTGCTGGGAAGATATTCTGCTGCAAAGAAATAGTATACGTTCAGTAATAAATGAAATATCTCAGAGATGGAATTGAAGCCAATCCTATGCAATAAGGTGATTCTCTTCAGGATATGTAATGCAAACTCTTCAAGTGTTGAAATGCACGATTCTAGACGTGCTGATAATGATAATATAACATATATTAACAAAATCGGTTCAGGGTTGTGTCTTGTAATTTACTTCAAAAGATCATGGAAAAAGTCAATATTAACTTTTCATTTGAAACAATTCGAGATGAGAGAGACTATTTTCTATTTTTGATTATGTAGCATCCACTGGCGAATGCATGTTTGTTACTTGTAAATTGAGGAGAAACATGAAAACGTATTTGCGAAAGAATTTCTGGACAGTTTACTTTAGAAATTACTATTTGATGAATAAATATAATATCATATTTTAAATCTTGAGAATATATTCTGCACTATATTGAAATGAATTTCATGTGCCAGTGACCAACTACAAGTACAAAATTCTACAACTGACCGTACCAATGTATCATGAAGCGCTTCAATTGAAATTCACATTGAGATATATTTCATTCAATATACATTTTCTGAAGATGCAGCGTCAGAAATTTTTAAAATAATGTGCCTAACGCAACAGATATAATGATTAATAATACCAGCTTTGGAAAAACTATTGAAAGTAACTTCAAGTGACAATTGTATTTCAGTTACGCGATCACCCTCTGAATCTATAAAATTGTTTCGATTACAGTAGGGAATTAGAGTTCGAAACTTTACGTGTGAGATGTTACAGTTTTCAAGTTGCACAATTGACCAGGCATGGTCGTATTGCAAATAATTTCTCACGTTTTTCACTCCAGCAAATTCAATTCACCCTCCATCTCTAAAAGGAAATTCCTTTCCGTAGATATTGTGAACGACAAGATCCGGGGCGACAGTGACTGAAAGATTCATCAATGTCCCGATCATTTGTTATTTCTCGCAGGAACGCGTTCATTACAGAAAGTAAGCGTCCTCAATACGCGTCTTAAAGGGAAATCGAGGAAAACAATGACTCGAGGAATTTTCCCGGTACAAAGACCATTCTTCGCATTCAATAACTTCGACAAATACAATTCCTTCGGCTGGCAATATCGGCTGCTCGCACACAGTGCAGTGAATAATTTCCAATAATGTGCTGCGTTCAACACAAACGAACAACTTTGAATAACCCTCCAATAGTGAATGAGTGAACAATGCATACAAATGAAAAGTTCTCAGCTTCGATGATGTTTATTTTGTGATGAGTTCTGGAAAAGGTATTGACTTGAACTTCTAAATCAGTTGAACATTTCTGAGTGAAGCATCTACAGAAGAGAGATACATACATCTGCTTTTGCAGCTCCCAAACCTCGAAGGAATCGGGAGACATTTCCTCACTAATGAGAGAAAAAGCTAAAGTAACGTTACATAGTTAGTAACACGTTTCTTATTCATCTATCTATTTCATTTCGGATAAGTAACTCTAGTCACTATGAGCAGATCTTGCTTTGGTGGGTAGATAGTGACAAACTTGTAGCGGTTTTGCAAACTGTCAAGTATAAATTTCACATTGAAGTGTTTTCAAATACATTATGGAATATGAAAAGAGTGATTCCAGTTCAAGGACTTTTATAGAGAAAGTTGGCGTTGTCAGAAGGATAACCTAAATTGGTTGTTTCTGAACAACAAGTTAAAGAAATATCAACTCCATATCTTCAACTGAGCTCCATACTGAACGCGCAACATAGAACGTAGATATAAGAACTCCTACCTATTCCTCAAATGCGCTCCAAAACATAAACGTATCGCCAGACGTTACCGCACACAACATCGATTAATTTCGCGAATGGTCCATTCGTCTCTCTAGTCGAATTACATTTCCATCTCCAAATGCGGACTGTTCGAAGCGACTGCATCGCTGACTGTTCGTGTTCTGCCGCGTGGACCAAATTCCATTTAGTTCGGTGTTACTATCGAATCACCGGTAATTTCAATGTACCGGTCATGAGGAATTTTGAACGGGTAATCGAATTCTGAGGTCGATGATCAGGTTTATGTGATTAATAGGAAAACGTAATTGAATCTTGGAGAGAACGAGAAATCCTCGTAGAAAATAATGGCATGCGATATCTGGGACATTGTTACACTTTTGGAAGTTTCGAAAGCCGCTAAATCAGTTTATCACGTATTCTTCATTATTTTTTTTTATAAATACTGCAGGTGCAAAATACTACTTCTGTTCAGAATGAACATATTGAACACACACATTCTTCAAATTCATCCTTCTTCAGAATATTTTTGACAAAACGGTGTTTTGCATACACAATCTTCAGCAAGCATCAGCCATCATAAAATTTCGAAGCCTAGAAGAGCAAGTAAAACTTCTAAAGCTGTTTTAAGTTAGCGGAGTTTGAATTTTCTGTCGATTCAGTAGATTTCCTTGTAAGGAAAGTATTTATCTTTACTGCTGGGTGAGGATTGCTCCATTTGATGAGATGTTCATGTTTGTAATTGGAAAATTTTTTTTGGTACCTTGGGAGCTGTCTGACTTGTCCATTTAGTCCAAGTCTCCAGAAAACACTGTAGCCTCTTGGGCTTATTGCGTTTATTCTCCCATCTCTCACAGATTTTAAACAGAACAGATTTTAAACAGACAGATCTTCTCATAACATCCATTCCATCAGTCTCGTTTCCTGTACTAGTTTGTATAGAATCCGTGTTGGATGTTCGTCATATTGTTCTGGACGTAATTTCGTACGTCCATATATTGCCTTCCTCCTGTGATTCAGTGCTCCACATTCGCATAAGATATGTAGGGCTATTTCAATCGCTTCGTTACATAATCTGCAGCTGATGTCTCCGTTGTACAGCCCCATTTTATTCAAGTGTTCTCTAAGCGGACAATGACCGGTTAGTAACCCTGAAATTATTCTGAGCCGATCCCTAATATATTGAAGTAGTTCTTCGGTTCTTTTCTCCGACAGTTCCCTAAAGAAGGTTCTACTGTGTTTGTTGCCAGGTACTTTTGTGCAGTACTCTGTGTGCTTCTTATTGGTCCATGTCCTAATCTGGTTTCGTACCAATGATTTTGGTACCCCCAGAGCTGGTCCAGGACCTATATATGAATTTGATGATCCGCGTCTAGCGTATTTATCAGCTTCATCATTACCTGTGATTCCTGGATGTCCTGGCATCCAGTACAAAGTTAATTTGTTCCTGTTTGCAAGTTCATTCAGTTCTTTATGGCATTTCCAGACCAGTTTTGATGTCACCTTCGGGTTTGTTAGAGCCCCTAGTACGCTCTTGTTGTCTGTAAAAATATTAATCCGCGTATTTCTTTGAGATCTCAATTTAATAAGCTTTGCACACTGCAAGATAGCATACACTGTCGCCTGAAAGACGGATGTGTATAGTCCTAGCGGATAGTTGTAGTTTAAATTTCTATCCGCTCGGTATATTCCAGATTCTACATGTTTGGTCTTCCATCTGTATACCAGGTGTTTTTTCAAAACATGTTTTCGGGATGACCAATTTTCTTCCACTCTTCACGGCTTATGATTTTGGCCATGAAGTTTGTGTTAAAGGTGTACTTTGCTGGCATGTGGTCTGTGCACATATTCAATATGTGCTCGTCCACTTGTTCCGAAATTTCTGTTCGGTCCGATCTTTTGAAGTTCGGTGAGTTTTCCAGTTGGAATTGGCCCATCCTGGCCTCCCCCATTATCACAAAGTGTGAAGAAGGTAGTGTGAGGAAGTTTTGACTTTATAGGATTGTCGTGTGTAGGGGTGCTTCAGCTGGTTAACAGAAAAATATTTCAACACTACGTAGTATTGAGGATAATATATCATTATTCAACACACCTGGAAGTCATCGGCTGCCCACCGGCAGACATTCTCCTATTGCTCATCCCGAACGAGTGCACTTTTTCCGCCAGACTCTCCAAAGTGTTAGGGTAATTCCTCTCGTAGGGTTGGAAGTGCTGCATGCTCGACTTGGGCTGCTCCGTGATGACAGGGGGTGGCGGCTGGTAGCCCCAGTTGCTGTCGGGCGGGCGGCTGTTATAGTAGAGATCGAGGCCGTTGCTGTCGGTCTGCTGCTGCGGTCCGGAAGAGTGGCGAGAATCTAAACTGGACAGGCCCAGCCCGAGCCGGGAACGAGACTCAGACATTTCTCTACCGTCACCGGTGTGTCTTTGCCTCATCGCTTCTCTGAAAAGAGGGATTTTTGTCGGTTATCAAATAGTTATGAGGGTACTACAGCTAGGACGTAAGAAGTTCACCCCATCTTGAATTTTGAACGGGACTAAATATCAAGGTCAGACATAAGAGGTAAGAAGCATAATTTCCAGTTGAAATTCAAGTAAACAATATATTAGACAACTATTACTTATGTGAAACACTTGTTACTTGTTCTGGTAACCTTCCAAGTGGAGTTTCCCATTTTATTGTCAAAACAAGTAGACGAGAAGAACCACTGAGAAAGCCTAATGAAAAAGAAAAACAAGTTTATATCATTTCATTTGATTGCTTCAGCGGACAAGTTGACCACAAGAGATAGAAGCTGAATAACTACAATAACGGTCCTCTATATCTGGATATCCTACAAAATCGTATCATACAGGAAAATTCAAATGAGTTCCCATATAGCTGATATCAGGCTTCTGCAAGATGAGGTATCTCCTCGTCATGACAGGCTGATCCAAAAGTGCCTAGATGTTAAGTACCCCAACCAATGAAAGGAAACACGTGGTTCCTTAGAATGGCCCGCTTTATCACCTAATATGACGCTCTTAGATTTTGTTGTGGAGATACTTGGAATTATTAATGTACGTTATACACTTGCATTACATTTTAGAATTCTGGATAGGATTAAAACCGCTTGCAACGAAATTACCCCTAAAACATCCCATAATTTGAGAAATGAATTAGTGAATAGGCTTCATTGTTGTCTTGAAATGAATGGTGAACATTTATTGGCTGGGCATATTTCTGTCAGATAATGAATACTCAAACCCAGAGAGCACAATAAGTAGAGGATGACCTCGTGGAAGATGGATTCGTGATGTGGAAGAAGACTCAAAGATGCTGAGGGTCAACAGATAGAGTAAATAGAGGAATCGACGAAAATGGCAGCAACGTTTCTGCGAGCAGGCCAAGATCCACAAAGGATTGTTGCGCCAAGTATGATGATTGGGATGAAATGAACAAGGAACTCCGTGATACGATTGAATCCAGTTTTTCAATTCGCAATCTTTCACACCTTCTTCACTCCAACGATCTATTTTGGTAGGTTTTGTATAGATATAGTGGAATATAAGGTAATCTTCAGTTGACCTTTGAAAGGTGAAATATATTCAGTCTCACTCCAAAGACATTTGATCTCCCACATTGACACTCACCTGTGATCACCTCCAAGGTCTCCTTCATCGGTCTCGTCCTCCCTCAGATCCCTCTTGATGACGACCACGGGAGGGGGTTTGTGTTCTGATCGGGGCTGCACGCTGGGGGAGCCCTGTCCGCCCTTGCTGCCCTTCCTCTGCCTCGTCGCCAGCACCAATCTTCTGGGGATCGACATTATGATGACGACGTCATCAAGGCTCATTCGCGTCACGTCCACCAGGTTGACTGCTAGGATTTCGTCGCCGACCTAGAAAAAATACGAGGTGTTTCGTCCGATAGACAGGCAAGAACTGGTGATTCAACTGCTAAATATCATAGAGCGGATACACTGTCGCAGTGATCGAAAATAAGCAATCAAATCTTAAGGTGGCGTTTGATGCAAGATATTTGGAACATAGTTCGATTGCAGGGGTTTTGAGTTATTACATTTAGTAGACGAACTGACTCTGGTGATGTGTTTTCGAAGAGAATCGTCAAGAAATACATATGTTGTGATTCAAGCTGACTTTGTCACTTTTGTGGGTAATCTAACAAGAGGAAAACTAGATGCTTCCATATTGAAATCCATTGAACGAAACTCGGAAAATTCGTCCATACCACATCATGCCAAAGGTATAAAGTTGCGAGTACGGCCATCAATAGTCGCGAACTGACACAATATTTTTTTGCGTCGAAGCAGGTGTTCATGCCTAAAGTTTCATCTACACTTGCGGTGGACCTTATCAAAGACAACGGACGATTTGTTCTGATTTTTCTCACAACAGATACTAGATTAATCGATATATCCCCAATGTTGCTAAAGATCCTCTGGGGTCCCTACCTCTTTCTACCACTTTGAAGGTTTTTGAATGGTCTCCATATCGATTTCACGTTATGGAGGTTAGTAAAACCGACTACCAGTTGATTTAATTTAGTCTTTATTTCTCACCCACACATTTCTTATAAGAGCAAAATTAATTTCAAACATCTTATCCCCACACCAAATGTGATTAGATCAGTAATAATAATATTGATAATGAGATATTCGTTTAGAAAAGATAGACATTTTTATCAGTTCTATTTTTATTAAATGTTACATCCTTATTTGACAAAATGACATTATCTTCGCTTATATTTTTGTTTTTGTCAGAAATTCCTTTCCTGGTTATTTCTTTTGTGGTGATTGAGATACCAGCTCTAATCTGTAGGTGAGAGTTCCGTGTTAGCTTTCTGTCAAGGAGAATACCAAGGTATTTTACCTCTTCAGAGAAGTTAAGTTTGCTTTCGAAGATTTCGGGAGCTTTTAAGGTTTCCTGCTTAAAAGAACTATCTCAGTCTTCTTGAGATTGAACAGTGAGTGTTCCTTACACCATGTTTCTATTAATTTGAGCCCATTCTGCGCTCTATCGCACATTGTGTTCACAACTTTGCATCCTTATTTGACAAAATGACATTATCTTCGCTTATATTGTAGTTTTTGTCAGAAATTCCTTTCCTGGTTATTTCTTTTGTGGTGATTGAGATACCAGCTCTAATCTGTAGGTGAGAGTTCCGTGTTAGCTTTCTGTCA
>WOGP01003017.1:0-15783 GCA_015342065.1 Leptinotarsa undecemlineata | reverse complement strand
AATTATTTAAAAAAATTTACTTCTCGATTGTCAATGTGGTTTCAGACTTGGAAGAAATACTGAAACATCTTTAGCAACTGTAACGACTGATATTTTAACAGCCTATGATCAAGGTTTGAGTAGTGTTTAGATGTTACTTGATTTTTCCAAAGCTTTCGATATCATTAGTCATGAATTGATTGTGCTAAATTGAGATATTAGGGCTTTGTTAATAAGTCAGCGTTTTAAATGTAGAATTATTTCCTCAGACGTTCTCAAAGAATATTAGTCAATGATTCGTACTCATCCGAACTTGATATTCTTCTAGGTGTCCCGCAAGGGTCAATTTTGTGCCCAATACTTTCCATTATATATACCGCAGATATTTTGAATGGAATAGAAAAATGTAAAGTTTAAGCTGTTGCAGATGATACACACAGGAGGATTCATGAACAATGAATTGAGTAAAGTCAAGATATCATTGAAACAACACAACTCAATTCTGAAAAATTCGGTATATTTCGGTAGAAAAATAATATGAACTTCTTGAAGAATGGTTTTAATCTTCGAATTACCTTATTGGTAAATCTTTCGCATCTTTGAAACTTATTTACATTAATCGTCATATTATCAACTTCAAAATGAAGGGAACGTTATGTGAATCACTTTTCCTGAGTCACTTCCACTATTGGGATTTCCTTTACGGACCGTGCCTAACAAAAGTCGATAAGGATAGAATACAAAAAGTGCAAAATAGCTGCGCAAGACTGATTTATGGTATCAGAAAATATGAACATATTTTACATAAAATTATTGAATGCAACTGGCTCAATATATACAATAAAAGGCAGCTTTATTACTCACAAACTTTTAAATGATACTAACCCTCCAGCATTGACCAATAAATTCATTCCTTGATTCAAAATACATTCACAAAATACAGAAACAAATCTATCTTGACCATACCTCAATGCAACCAAATGTGCAATACTCTCCCTGATGAATTCAAATTATATAATATAAATAAGATCAAATATAAATTAAATTATCATTTACTTGGTGAGCAGTGAGCATATTTATGCAACCAGGCATTATAATTACTTCAATTACTTCATTTATAGCTCATACTTCATTTCAATTCATCATGATTTGTATTGTTAGCTATGTATGCACCCATAATTTACATCTTATAATGTATTTTTTCTTCTATTTTACGTTTTTCTATTAATTTAAAGTTTGTCAGTCAATTTGTTAAAGAGAAATTTCAACAAATCTGATATGAAATAAATTGTATGTTAGTTTTTATAACTATCACTAACTCACGAACGATATTTATTATGATTGCGAAATCGATGTATCTCTAATGGAAATATAAATACTAAAATTACCAGGTTTTAGGATGATTCTTCTCAATTGAACTGTTTTTGGTCTCAGTAAGTGGAGAAAAAAATGTATTCTTTCAATAAATTGATGGATGTAGTCATTAATACGTGGACGTTTTTTTAAGTGGTAATAAAACATAGAAAGTTTCATTTCTCATGAATGAAAATCTAGGCAGAACTCAAGGGTTATATCAGGCAGGGCGAGAAAAAGTTATGAATAAGATGTGTTTAAGGACTCTCAGTGTAACTGTTCGTATGGAAATATTCTTTGTTAACTCGTAACGGATGTAAATATTAAAATGTATTCAGAACATCTTCTTTTTCTCTCGATAAAAACAAGGATACTCGAAACACGCTCAATTCACCCTTGAGTCATCAGGATGGAACATTTCAAACATTTCCAAATTTAATTCGAACGTATTTTTATATTCCACGCTGGAAGATGTTGGCATGCGTAAAATTGATGGAAATGAAATAAAGTGTTCTCATGAAGGGAATGGTGTAATATATTGAAATATGCACGTTCATTATGTAGAATTCCGGGAATTTCCTGCAATATAGATGCTCCTTTGTTTATTTTGTCATCATGACTATCAAATCTTTGCAAATATGGCAACCATAGGTATAGGTAAATTTTAGTTAGATGAAATGCATTTTGAAATGTTGCGTGAAAACTTACAAATACGAGTGAAAGTGGTAGTTTCATTCGAGATGATTTCATAGTCAGTAATTTCAGTATTTAAAAGAAGATATTATGAACGAAGTGAAAAATTCCAAATATTATCCAAACGAATTATATAGTACTCGGCACGCAGAAAATATTAGATTACCCATTATACCCTGAATAAACTTCTGTACAATCTGTTACCTAAGTTTCATAGGTGTTTTCGTGAAGCATACTTCAAAAAAGTCTTATTTTTGCTAGTTGAGTTTGAATTCGATATTCTCTTCATTTTGTATTTGTCATCTAGATTGGTAGAAGAAGACCTACAGAATGGCCACCAAGGTCTCCGGATCTCACTCCTGTAGATTTCTTTCTATGGGGTCATTTGAATTCTATAGTGTATGAGATAAAATCAACAACATTAGAAAATTTGAGAGAGAATGTCATGAGGCATTGCAGAGAAATAACTCCCGACATTCTCAACCATGTGAGGGCAGCAATGAAAGCTCGTTTGTATCATTGCATGGAAGTTGGTGGAAACGTTTTGAACATTTACTGTAGAAATTTTTTTCTTCTCATTTGACCCAATCAGATTTCAATTCGAGAATTAATAAAAAATCCCTTTTTCTGATTTATTGCTTCCATATTTGTCTCTAGAACGAATATTTCAAAATATGGCATCCTGTATAATTGTTGACCTATTGTTTTTATTTTACCTGCAAATCATTGTTTCAAAAGGTATTCAGGGTGGCTCGGTTTCAACTCAAATAATTTGTAGCTCCCGAACCATAAGCTCAGACCATATGTTCTATACTTTGTAGAAATCTTCTCGTCATGGAACATTTGATAATGTCGAACAATATAGAGTGATCCATTAAAAAAAATTGATGACATGCTCTGGGGGTGCGATAGGGGAAGTGACATCAAATGTGAATGTTAAAATGTGTCACCCTGTATGCTCATGTTGACGTGCTTTTTTATTTATTTTTTATTCATTGTATCAAAAGTTATTTAGGGTGGCTCGTTTTAAATGGAATGCACAGTATAATAATCTACCACTGGAGATAACAAAACATTAAAAGCTCAACAGTCTTTAAAAAAGCATTGAAAGCTTTACTTAGTGAGAAACCATACTACTGCGTTGCTGATGCATGAAACATTTCAAATCGAATTCAATTGCAGTGCTAAAGTCATCTTGTGTTGTGTGACATTACCCTGGTCTGATGTAATATTTGATATTATGTACTTTCATTCATTATTTTTGGAACTAATTTATGTTTTGTTATATGTCTTTTTTTAAATTATTCAGGTATATATTCTGACTGATATGTCATTTGTTATGTGTTCATTTTTTACTGTCATAGCATATGCTTTGTCAGTGAGAATTTTTGTTCTTCTGACAATAAAGAATATTTCCCTTTCTCTCTCTCTCTATGGCAGAAGGCCTATGTCAGATTTTGGTCGATATGTGGATGCTGAAGTAGTTCTGATAGGGATAGCACTTTTTCATTTAATTTTCAATGGGAAGGAGTATATTCTTTGAACTAGTTTTTGGGAATAAAGCTTTTCAGTATTCTACTTCTTCGCCTTTATACAAAAAACGTGAAAAACATAGAAAGGAAGGTTGAAAGCAATTGAGTTCAAAATGAACTCTTTGGGAAGAAGTGTAGATCACAATATAATATATGAAAGAACTTTTTCAAGGACAAAACACAAAAACTACAGGAAAATCCTTAAGGCGCTTCAAGAGCAGTTGTGCGAAAATAGAGGTTCACATTAGATTTAAATCGCTGGAAATTAAATCCATTTAGAAAAAGATTCCCTGGAAATTGATTCCACATAAACGTTGTTCTCCAATTGAAAGAATTCTTGAACAGTGAAGTTTGAGGTGTACTGAGTTCAACCCAAAAACAATGAGCAGCCACACTGCGTGACGTATTTCTGATATGTACCGCTCTTGGTGGAATCAAATGTGCCATGTCCCTTGAACACTTCCCGTGAAAGTAACTATGGAAGGGAGACAAATCCCCAACCTTTTTTTCGATGTTTTCGTCTCCAATCAAGCGGATGGCTCTTTTCTAGATGGAATCCAGTAGCTTCAGGGTATGCTTAGGTGCGAAGCTCCATACACGGTATAAAATTCACTTACATCTTCGATGGCGTACTTCGATGTTTCGGAAAAAGACACCTGCCTTATGACATCAGAATTATGGAAAATATTTGAAAGTTTCTTACATTTCCTGCATGAAAATGGATAAGTAGAAAGCCAAAAGGCTTTTTTCACAAATTCATTAAATTTATATTCATACAATCTTTGCAACATTGAAGTATACGAAATTTCCATATACAACTCTTTTTAATCAACCAATCTCTGTATTCACAAGTGCACATTTGTTTCAAAACAATCAAGTGATGTTTGACTACATTCTAACGCACTCTTCCATGTTCTCCAGACCGGATTCCGATATGCCCAAGAATAAGCATTCCCTGTTCAAAGTAACATCGATATTTATTACCAAAGGTCCTTTCTATAAAGGAGTCCGTAATCCTCGGGGCAGCAGTGAGGCATATCTTTGATAGCACTCAGCGAATTCCTCACTCTACATCATAGGATGCGTTGACGCGTTCGACCGTGTGTCTGAAATAGAGAGATGATTACCTCTTTCCTCATTCCACCGCCTCCTGCGTTCAATTTGCTGGAGTAAATTTCCCAAAGGTGCCAACATAGCGCGCACTAACTCGACTCAGTTTTCGGGGTGGAAAAGTCTTACACATGAAGAGCCGGAATCGTTCGCAAACATAAAGGCTAATTTTATTCTTCAAACACCTCACGGGTTGTTTCGGGTTCTTGGGTTTTGTTCAAGAGATGCGGAAAATCCGCCTGCTTAAATTAATTAATTTAATCTTCTGGAGATGTTTTTCTTAATCAGTTTTGGAATTTACTTCGTGCTGGAGTTTTACAGTATAAACCATTAAGAGTACCACATGTTATCCAAGAGCTCATGACGACTTTGTAGAAGGTATTTTAGGAAATTCGAAATGAAAAATAACATACCTATTACTAGAAAGATAGTGTTTTCGAAATCAAGACTTTGGAGAGAGAATATATTTGTGAAAAGTTGCCTCACTGGATGTTTTCAAATTAATCACCAACTCTTAGTCCAATAAAAAATAGTAGCATAGTATCAAAAGTATGAACAGTGTTCATGATCGTCATTTGTTTGTGTACTCATGAATAATACTACCTAACGAAAATATTACATCATGATATACAGGAAACAGAAAAAATTAAACAAAATACAAAGTCATATACCAAATTCTTTGATCTTTACTCCTGACTAACAAGAATATAAAGTAGGTACCCAGAAGATACTAAATACAGGTTTCGAAAATGCCCAAGTATAGGTACAGGTATAGGTGTTCGAGTGTTGGAAGTTATTGCTTCGCAAACGATGACTTTTTGATAAGAACAATTGAAAGGAATCGATTTGTACTTATATTTGGGTGCATGTCATTCTGATTGAAGTGAAAACGTATTCGATGAATTTCCAAAAATGTTGAATATCTAAGTGTAGGTACGTACCAGTCTCTTCTACAAGCAAATTCTACTGACACTTTTTTAACTTTACGAGGTACTAATTTTGATCTTGATTATATTTTCATATTCATATTCGAGGACGTGAAACCTAAATACCTCATATGACATTATATGGGTCCTCTTCATAGAAGTCACAACTGATGTAGTCCACAAGGTAAAAAATATCGAAGTAACGGGATGACCGAACCAATAGTTATAATGCCTATGGTCCCGTCCAACTAAAAAAACCCTTTTTGCAGTATAAAAACTTGCAAACACTGAAACTACGAATTTGATTTTGATAAGCAATTTCAAGGTAATACCACTTCAATTCAAATTGACTCTATCATTTTTTCATAACGTTAAAATGACTTTAGGTGTAGGGTAGAGGTGTCGATATATTTACTAACCCTACGTGAATACACATGTCATGAATCTTGATAGAGAGGGAGAGAGAAAGAGAGAGAAATTGTTAGGTAAAAATGGAGAAGGGGCCAGATAGGTCACTATTGTTCAATAAAGCTGTCGACTCGCGGTAAGTTTTATCAGAGGTGTTAGGCTGAACCACGAATGCATCGTTGGACTCAATTGTCCTGTGCCTCCCAGTGAAATGTGCCTAAGAAGCTTAGCTTTGCAACACACTACCATGCGCCTGAAAAACACGGTCTAGAGTCGATTTTCTAAAAGTCAACCAAGGCACAAAATATTTATGTTTGTCAGAAATAGAAGAATTTAAGTACCAATCATTTTAGTTGTCTTTGTTGCTCGCAAGTAGTAAATTATTCAGGTCAAAATAGATCGTTGGACATAGTATACATATTTTCTTGTTGGCGTTTGTAGGGGAATCACGATTTTAGAGGGTGATTGTGAAATATTTTTGACAGATAACGAAGAACTGAATTTGGATCTATCTTTGCCTATCGTTTATAGATGAAAATCATTGAGTGTCACATTCAAAATAATACATCGGTAAAACATTTTGAAGCTTGAATTTTACAAAACTGAAAGAGATCAGTTGATGGTTCAGTGTTTCACAAATAATTTACATTTCCATTCTATTTCGATTGTGATATAGAAAAATTGTATTTTTACAATATTGATTTTTTGTTACAGAATCATCTGGGGGTATTACTAGGCAATTCATTTACAATACGTATACCATGTAAGCTTATGTGTACTACTATCGAAAGCTTTTATCGAGGTGATAATTTTGATCAGCTTTTCTATTTCTATATGTAAATTTTTGAGAACTATATTTTAATGTTTGGCTGGGATTATCAATTTTTAAAAGTTATTACATACGATAAAGTTTCGAAAATTTAAGCGAAGCGGCGTTTCAGCTGCTCTTACTTTGTCGCTGTGCTTGCTGTTGTCTTCTCAGCTCTTGATTTCGTGCAACTTTTCCTGCACGGGCTCACGATGAATTTTTGGATAGATCAGATTTTCGCTTCCAAAGCATTTTTAGAGAAAAACAAACTGAGACTCAAAATCAGTGAGTAAAAAATAATTAAGTGGCATGTAACCACAAAAATGGCACCTGAAAATAAAAATGACAAAAGAAAATAACAATAAATATAGAAAAATTCCAAACAGCTGCGACGGTATTACGGTACTAAGGGTTGGAACTTCATTACTGGAATGCTAGATGACTTTAAAGTATCTAGATTTTGAGATTTTTTTTGGCAAACAATTCTTTTTATCTCACATAAACAATATTTTTTTCAAATAAAAATTATCCTATGTTACTTCTAATACCTTCAAGAACATGTATACAAAATTTCATGATGATCGGTTGAGTAGTTTTCGTGTGAAATCGTAACAAACAAACTTACATTCGCATTTATAATATCAGTAGGCAAGTAGGGATGTGCCTGAGTTTTCTACCGATTAGCTAGATGGCGTATTCGTAAGAGGAGGCCATACATACTTACCTATGATGTTGCAGAATATTAATTTTTCATTCTGGTAAACAATTAATTCAATCCATTCACAGATATAATGAATCTAGTTTTCAGAAGTCAGAAAACACACTATCTGAGAACTAACTTTGCATCTCAATATCTGTTTAAAAAATATGTTTTTCCTCTCGCACCCCTACGAACGACAACTTTCAGAAGTCGAAACTTGTGCGAGCTAAAGATTAACGAGGTCTTACCTTTCAACGTGTGATTCCTAAGACGGGTTGGACGATAGCAAGTGAAAATCGATCGTTCAGACAAGGGCTTGAACCACCGACCAACACGGCAGTCAATTTGAGTGAGTGAAAAAAGCACCTGCGTCGAACCGCCTGGCTACCGACCGACCAACTACCGACTAGAAAAAATTATATTTAGTTTTGGTGATCAAATTTATAATGATCAAAAATGAAAAATATACTCAGAATGTTTTGCAACGTAGAAAAAGGTAAGTACCTATTCCAGCTTTTATCTAGTCCAATCTAAACGTAACAATACCGGGCCTTGAGAGCTTCGAAATCGGTGATGAATTATCGATGATCTGACTTCGATACTGAAAACCAATAACCAATAAAAAATAACTCGTAAGCGATCATTAAAAAACAAAACATCTTATTAACTTCAAGATAAATCCACAAATCCTCAAGATGACTTGATTTGGACGGAAAAGAAAATACTCAAATTATAGTGGTATCACTAAGGAGTTAGTATGGTAGAGGTGGGATAATCCTACCATTGGAAGATGAGTTCACCTGTCTATTTGGCCAGTGACGTGCCCATTTTGTCCACCAGTACACGATAATATATTACCTTCAGTCAGATGATTAGTTGAATTTTGTTAGCAATTTGAATATGATGTGCATATATCAATACATATGATGAAAATGTAACTGATCCCTGTGAGAACTTGGAAAATATTTGAGAAATACTTGGGAGTTGTAATTACCGCAATAGGACACAAAAATTATTTTTAGATTTTGTTTAATGTTTGCTTGTAGATTTCTAGTGAATCGAATGTACTTTTTTGTACAGTCTTATTGAATAAAACTCATTTTATTTACTTTATATGTCAAGTCAACTGAAAAACTCCTTTCTCTTAGAATGAAAATGAAATATTTCAGAAACTGACTCTTCTAACTTCCAGCAAGATATTTTCCAAATTTTCATCACAAAATTCGGGATGTATAGATCACAAAATGAAGCAAATGTGTTTTTGTTTTCTCCGTGAAGATATTTCCACACAAGTAGATATCTCAATAGATATCTCAGCTTGAAGTTTGAAACACTGCATCGATTACTTTTTTTTCAGAAGCAGATCTTGACTATCCGGCACGCCATACCCATCAAAACTTTTACCATAATCGCGAATCAATGTCAATAAATGTTTTGGTTGTTGATTCGTAAATGCACGAAAACTCAAAAACAACGATAGCGTAGATACTTGACTATCTGAATCTTCATGATTATTCACGTGATAACTTCATAACCAATCAGAAAAATTTTGGAGATCCAACTTAAACTTTCCAGACTGAAGATGTTACATGTTGCATCTAGTTGCAAAGTGGTTTGGTGTTTTGTGTAATTTGATTTATGTAATCAGGTTTTGATTGATGATGGTTTTCAGACTCTCATTTTCAGTGTATAATAGTTTGAAGCTTCATATTCAGTATGTTGCTCATGGTCCATTACAATAACAGAATACGTATTTAGCACAGCATTTCCTTAAACATGTTTTTGATCAGAATTCATCAGTTCATTATATACATAGAGTAACTATTGAAAGCTTCAATGGATTTAAGTATTATTCGAGGGTACACTGTAGAACTCAAAATATTTCCTTTTCAATTTAGTATAAACCTTTTTTTTTTGGAAATTATCTACAATATTTGCTTTAGTTTTCCCTTTTCATGTATCAAAATTATAAAAGTTGGGATACTTTATCTGAAAACTGTTATTATACTGCCTCACTAAACAAATCCTTGAAAACACTATTTTGAATGCTAAAGCCAACCCTAAAAATGAATGAGAAAATTAGTTGTTTGGTGTCTATTAGGATAAATATGGAATGTATCTCTTTCAATTTCTGATCGAGTTGAGGAAAACAGACAATTTCAATATTTCATACTGCATATTTGAATATTAGACGGTTTTACGAACTTAGTCTATGGAAAGTCAGGAGTTTCTTTGTTTTTCCATTTCAATCTTATAACAGAAAAGTTAAGCATTTATATAAATATGTTAACTAATTTTGAATTGTTTTTCCGATTTGATATTATTTTTTTTAAATCTATGTGAAACATATGTGAATTGAAAAGAAAATATTTTGGGAATAACCTTTTTGGCTTTCTACTACGAAGTTTCCCATATTTTTTAATGATGGAGAAGTAAAAGTCAAAAATAAAAATTGCTTTCCAAAATTAATTTTTCGAAACATATTTTAAAATATTCGATCAACGAAGAATTGCCTTTTACCTCCCACTGATACGCCACTAATTCTTGCCATAACGACGTTGTTAACTAACAAGTATATCATAATAACAACGTATGCAGTGGGCCAGATAATAACCGCAGATATCTGGCCCACCAACGTCCATCAGAAGAACTGGGCGAGTGTACCTACCTCAGACAGAAGAAGATAAATACAAAATTATACCTTATTGGTACTGACCATAAGATGCATGAGTCCATCATTAAAATGAAAAAACAAAAGCTGGGTGATGATGTATTTAATGCAAAGGTGCTATTATCGTTTTTATAACCCAATTTTTGTTAGTTTTCACTAAGTACGTAAAAATGCGTGCGGTCCGGATCCGGCATTAGGACCACCACCTGTCTTTGTGAAACACCTCGACTCGACGTATGTTATTATTGGAAATTTGATGGGAAGTCATAAATCTCCTTCAGGTTGCTTATTGGGCAAGCCCAATTTTTAATTAGCGGGCAATTTCGTTATCTAATAATTGGGTTGTCAAAAGCAAATTAAAACATAGTAAATAATCAATACTCAATATGAAATTAATGACTGTAAAAGTCTACGTTATGATAAAAAGTATCAATTCAGGCTGCATTTTTTAGAAAAAATATACCCCCCAACTAGTTAATTCATCGACAAAAGATGTGCCAGATGATTTGTTCTTCTTTCTTCCACCTCTCCCTCTCTTTCTAGCATCTTCATTACCTTAGGGTTATATTTCTTTTAAAAAACATAAAAGTATTTGCAAAATCACTCATTTACTGCAGATTTTTTTGTTTCGAGTTGAGGGTTGAAAGATGCGGAAGCAGTAAGTGAGACATCAACTTTGTTAGTTACCTTTTCTTAATAATACCATCCTCTAATAGAGTGAAACTTTAGGTTAATTTGGGTTAATTTCTTTCTGTACGGATTTTGCCAAACTTCAATTGTGCCAGGTTCCTCGTCATTAGCCACACAGAACACACTATTTACTATTATCAAAATCTCTTTATTTTGGTTTGCTTATCCACTTTCCAATTGCAGGAAATAATTCACATTAGCAGCTTTATGAATTCATAATTTTTGAAAAATATGCCATCGATACGATCATATCCAAAGTATGTTTTTTATTTTATAACCAAAAAAAATAGTTGTTAAAATGTATTGTTCAGGTTTTCGAAAATAATAGATAACCGAAAATATTTCGTTTCTAATCGGATATTGTTTTCGGATTTCTTTTTAAACGTCATGAGCAATGTTTTTCTAATTCAATCGAATTTATCTCACTCACGATTTCCGATTTTTCCATGCTGGCACTCCTTATCTTCAACAGACGATAATAGTAATAAGTCTAGTATTGTGACACACTATATAAATATATGTTTAGCTGACCCCTTATTAAGACTATATAGATGTGTTGCTATTGATTCAAAAGTGAAATACTAAATAAAAACGATTTTTCATAAATAAAGAATTCGGAGGTCAGGTTAGATGTTGAGGAAATATAGATTTTACATAAGTAAATATTTGAAAATACGTTACTTTTAGAATTTGGAGGTCAGGTTAGATGCTGAGGATACATACATTTTTAAATTCTAAAGTGAGGTTAGACTGAGTTAGGTTAGGTCGGGTTAGGTTAGGTTAGGTTAGGTTGACTTAGCATGTGACAAATTATGTAATTTAAATCTAATTTCAAGAAACTTGGCAATGAGTGAATGAAAAAAGATAGAAAAAAGATAGAAAAAAGTGCGATGATATGGAAAAAGATGTGTTGAATTAAAAATATGTGAATTGCAATCGTTTATTGCTCAATAAAAGAAGGGCTGTATCCGGGATTTATACAATGCTTGAGTTTTCTGTTGTTTTCAACTTAATTATTTATTTATTTTGCAATTGAATACCTTAGTGTGTCATAATACTAGACTTTCTCCAACGACTGAACTTGGCCTTTCGCAGATCACAATTAGACGAATTTTGCATAGTGACTTAGGCTTGCACCCGTACAAAATTCAGCAGATCCACACAACCTGAGATCAAACGACCATAGACATCGACGTGCTCTCTAAATGGGCACTTGAGCAGTTGATAACTGACCCTAATTTTCATCCAAAATTCATCTTCAACGATAGGGTCCATTTCTAGATGAATGGGTACAAGAACAAACAAAATAGTCGAATTTGGGAAGGTATCAATCCACAAGAGATCCAAAAGCGTCCAATGCATCTCCAAAGTCACTGTTTGGTGTGGATTTTGGGCTGACGGCGTCATCGGTCCATATTTCTTGGAGAACGACGTCTGCCAGACCATCACTGTCAACGGCGAGCACTGTAAGTCGATGACTACCAATTTTTTTTGGCCTGTACTGGATGATCTGGACACCATGTAGTTTCAACAGGATGGCGCTATGTTACACAAAGCTCTTGCCTCATTGGATATTCTGCACTAGCCATTTTAGGGCATGTTTATCTCACGTGGAGGTGATGTGAAGTGGCCACCGAGATCGTGCGATTTGACCTCATTAGACTTTTTCTTGTGTGGTTTTCTTAAGTCGCAGGTGTATGCGAATGAGCTACAAACCACAGCGGTCCTCAAAGCCAACATAACCCCCATGCCATCGGTCAAATTAAGACAGATATATGCGCCAGAGTCCAGGAAAATTAAACGTTTCGGGTGCGCTCCACTCAGAGAAGTTGTAGCGGACATTTCAACGATGTTATATTCCACACATAATAGCACCAATAGATCTTTCAAACACTTTGTTTGATTTAAATTCAAAAATAGGAAGCGCTGACTTCCCTTGTAAAACGAAAAATTAACGAAATTTTGCTTGTTTTAAGACTGCAGAACCAATTTTCTCCATTGATGATTCACCCATTCAGCAGGTCCCAATATAATCGATACCTATAAAAAAATCAACGCCAGTCGTGGTGGGCGTGTACAAAAATTCCAAAACAATAAATCAATAGCACTTAGCTTGTTTCTCTTGCCACCAACATGGTATTTTAGTAAAACATATATTAGCCCGAGCATACCATTGTATCGTTGGTAGGGTAAACGTTGTTTCTATGACAGGATGCTGCCCGAGGCCAGCCGAGATGTTATTTTGTACCGGGATAATTCTAGGGTAGGCATCTAGAAGGCGCCTAAACAAGACGTAAGCACGGCTCCACGGCATGCTGGATTCCACGCTACGGAAACGAATCTGCCGAGTGAATTATGGTCATTTCTGCGTTTTGTTTACTCAAGGTGCTAAGGTAATAAGATATATGGAGTGTGGGTGGAGGAAAAGAACGTTGGCGTGTCCTTAGGGCGAAGTGGAGTCGTTGGAGCTCTCGTGTTTCCATTAATCAGGAGAAGTGGATTGCAATGAAGGTAATTACAGATTCATTTTCGTTATCTAGCAAATATGATCAGTGCAGAGGAAGAATGTATTCACTTCTGATAAAAGAAATCTTCTTGATGTTCATTAAATTGCATTTTGTATTCAGGATTTCCAAATGAAATTCAAAGAAACTTCAATGGCATAAAAAAACTTTCTGCACCACCACACTTCAAAAATCAGTTTTGGGGTTAGTTGTATTAACTTTCGTCTCCAGCAACGAAAGTACTAACAGTAAGTATTAAATTGACTTCAGTATATTAGAATATATTTTGATGATTTTCCAATTTCACAAACCGATACGAAGTTGGTCAAAGTACGCACAAGGTTCTTATAAGATCAATGTACTTGTTGTCCTTTGTACGTTAACAGTCTGACTTTTGTCATACTTTCCAATTAGGAAGTTCAACTTGTATCTGCATTCATTATGAATTCTGATTTTAAGTTGCGACAATACGACAATACAGAACTCTTGGACTTGAAGAAAACTGTTTCTAATCAATACAAAAATGTAAAAGATATAATTTTCCGAAAATAAGAACAAATGTACAAAACATTATGGTCGATGTATACAATGCTGAAGACAATATTCTTGGTATGATGGTATGAGTAAATATTTCAAGTAACGTACCCTTTCAAAGCCTTATTAAACCAACTGAGGAAATTATTACAAAATATACCTACTTTCAACATTCAAAATCGAATCTCCTTTCACCTGGAAGCAAGGTTGCCCCAATTTGACCGTTTCTCGAAGATCCAATAGAATGGTGAGCCCCCGATATCAATAAAAAACCACCACTCCTATTCTCTGAGGAGAGTGATCGTTGACTTCGGTTGACACGCGCGAGAATAGTATGCACTGCTAGTGACGGCCATCTGCATTTATCCGGCCAATATTTCTGCCGTAGTGCGGCAGGTCAGTATGATTCTGAGGTTTGAGACAATTCTTCACCTCGTATTTTTAAAATGGGCCCAAGTGATGATTATTAGGTATTCTTTTTATGTTCGAATAATTTCTGCATTGATACCTTGTTATCTGAATGAGACATGACTAAATTTGCTACTCCACTTCAAATGTGAGTATTCAGTGTGGATCGGAAATTCAGAATCCTTTCATCTTTGTGTTCTTCATGTTATTTCTATATTTTTGAGTGAATCTGCAGAATTTTTCTTAGACATTAGTCGGAACCTATCAAAAACTTATCCCTAAATCTTTCTAAATCAGACGAAAATTCAACACAGAATGTTATGAGAAAAAAAGAAAGTTTAAAGAAACTAACATACTTAACTGGTAATCGCTATAGCTATTTCCATAAATAAAAAACGAAGTCCTTTCAAAACAGCAACTCACACGAGTAACATGCCAACATTTCTTTCCTGACATAGTGCCGCATCACCTTCTATCTAATAGTAACAACCTTTGATGAAATGTATTCAATTGAAAGTATGTTCACAACTATCGAACTAAATTTTTAAATAGGTGAGTACCTATCTGTCTAAGTGAAGTGGACTAACGAAACTGCAACTTCTTTTCATCACGCTTGTTTCGTCGCTGTGTGAGACCGCTTGAATTTATTTTGTCGCGAAATAGTTTTAACTTGGCGATGAGTCCTAAGACATTATTGGAAATTGTATGGTGTTTCCAATTACCACATTGCGCATTTACCTGCGCATTTACCTGACTAACAGTACGCCGTTGAGAAAGTTCTGAATATATCCGGAGATATCCGCAAAAAACATAAATGTTTTTTTTCTGGATTTATTTTTTGAAGGAATCGAAAATAAATTGCACATCCACATTACCACTTTATTCCTGCTACAAACTGGTGTTTTCAGATTTGCTATCCGACGTTTCGTTTTCCGGCCACCATCACCTACTTTATTTTTTCTTATGAGCGCTACATTGGATTCTTTCTGTTTTAAATAGAACCAGATTTTACCTTTTCAATGATAAATCTGTCATAAGTTATCATTCTTTTTCAAAGAATTAGAAATATTGAAAAACATGTATTCTTATCATAATAGACTTTGGCTTTGATGTTTCTAAATTTGACTTTCCATTTGTTACTCTCAATAACATTTTGTTATTGTACAAGTCATTGAATTTTTGGCGAAAAATGGCATTCTCAACTGAAGAAAAAAGAGATATGATAGAAATTTATTACAAATACGATTGAAACAGTGTTAGGATATCGGAAATGTATTTAAACTTGTATTCCGAAAGACAACTACATCAAACTATGTTCAAGTTATTGGATCACAATCTCACCGAGTTTGGTTCATTTGAAAAGCCGAGGAAAAAATATGGAGACAGAATGGACCAGGAAACTGAAGAAAATTTGATAAATGAGGTATGTATGAGATGAGTTTGACATTGTGTCCTTTTCAGTAAAAA
>WOGP01003016.1:0-15784 GCA_015342065.1 Leptinotarsa undecemlineata | reverse complement strand
AATAGGAAAGATATAAATATAGTTATTATACGAGTACTCAATTCAAATATACCTTTGAGAAAGAGTTTAAATTATTTCAACTGAATTTTCATGATCGAAAGAATCATCCGTATATAGACCACAGAAGAAAAACATTTTATGCCTATAAAGCTACGCTGTGTAAACAATAGATCGCTATCTAACATCGCCCTTCCTAGTTCCTACCTGAAATGTTATGAATGAAATCCCAATACCGTTCTCCTTATGCCACATTGCCAAACTTTATTTACAGCAAATGCGATTGTATGTAAGAAGTGTTGGGCGTTCTAGTGTTCCATCTCTCTCTCCTACTCATAAACATCAATTGACGAATCGGTCAGTACGTCTTCTCGCGATCGTTTGAAGGAAATAAGGTCCGCCCCTATTTGTCTCGATAAATTTCGAGGTTATGTCCGATTTGAATCTCGCTCGGTGTCCTTACGACTCTTAAGAAAAAACAAATTTTGAAACCCATTCAGGCCTGACTGAACACACTATTATAATCACCCTCATCTTGAGGGATGAACTTATAGAAATTTCATTACGAAAATTTCAGGAAACAAAAGAAGTTCTGAACTGAATAAGATCAGTTTAATTTACGTTTCCGACTATTTAGAGAATCACTGTGATTTCGACATGACGACGATATATTACACAAAGAAAATACAGGACAATAATAATCAATTTCCTTATGTTAAACGACCAATAAGTTATTCATGCACCATTATAAAACTCATTTTCATTTCCCATAAATTGAACTCACAAAGTAATTTTTAATAAAAACATTCAAATTCAGTATCAGTAACGTCAATATGTCACTGATGCCAACCTTGTTTGAAACCACACCTTCTCCCCTTCTTCAGGTGTTCCCTCGTCTAAAGTCGACCCTATTTCGCAACCCCTATAGGCTAATATATTATTAACCTAACTTAACACCGAACTTGTTGGAACCTCGAATGGAAGATCCGAGTGAACCCGGACAAGACTCAGGCGATAACCATGGACAAGAAATGTGAGAATTTCGGGAAGGCATATCGACTGGCAAGCGCGGGTAAACTACCCCGGTCTTCTGGTAGACCGTAGGCTCACCTGGAACCCGCACATCACAACCATGAAGGCAAAGATCGAGGGTCGGATCAGAAGTCTGTACTCTCTGATCAACAGACGTTCTAAAATGAGCCTTAAAAATGTGCTTACAATGTACAAAATAATGTTCAAGCTTGTCATCATGTATGCTTCAGGCGTCTGCTGAAAAGCGGCTCCGTCTAACATCTCCAATCTGGAGAGAGTACAAAGCAAGTTAATACTGATAATTGTGAATGCCACCACCTCTTACTCATGAACCCATTTGTCCTTCTAACAAAAATCAGGCACATTGGTAAGGGAGCTAGGCTCCAACCTGTCTAAACTGAAGATGCTTGGTCAGCACCGAAGGTGTTCTTCGGTTTGTTGAGAAATGACAGTGTCTGTTCCGAAAACATTTTGAGATTTGGCCGTGTCATAACGTAACTGAATGAATTCACGAAACAACGCCACTTGTAACAAACAAAGATAAGCAACACTTATCAAACGTAACAGTGGTTTGGTGCGACGCTACGTCTGAAAACCGACAAATAGTGGTTCGTATTGTGATAGTAACGCGTGTCAAAGTTGTTACGGATTACATGCAACAACGTTACATAATATGTTACGTAACGTTTCATAATATGTTACGGAAAAACGTTATGTTCTAGAGATACCCGTCATAATCCACACAAAACACAATGTTTGTTTATAGGTGATTGACAATGTTTCGTGATGAATTTTAATAGTTTGGACTTCCATTGTCTAATATATAAAATGATTTGATATCCCTGAAATAGCTGAAAATAACAATTATATTACGCAAAAATAACCTGAAATGAAATACTAGTGAAATAAAATACAAGTAAAAATAGGACGATTGAACAAAAAATTGAGAAATGAAAATGAAAATAAAATAAAAGTTGAGAGATTCCAAGCCACGTTAGATCACGATGTTTCGATTGTGAGTATGCACAATCGTCTTCGGGTGATGACTGGACTGATTCCTCCGAGAGATGATTATGGGTCGCTCGAGTACTTTCACTTATCACCCGCTTTCCATTTTTTCCGGTTCAATGATTCACTGGGGGATGACCCTTCGCTTGATGATGGGTTTCCATATGTTGCGTATATCTACGCTAGCTTGGCCGAATATGTTGTTGGACAGCATGTGTGCGGCTTCCTTGAATTTTCTCCTAAAGCAAAGTTTCTCTCTGTGTATGATCTCGCTTGGGACTACCCGATGTTGTGCTGATGGGTCCAAACATGGCCTGCTATTCCTGATTTGCTGGTTGCCTCTCGCTGTGTGTGTGTTTCTTGTGCTCGACAATGCGAACATTCAATTGCCTCTTAGTATCACCAATATGGGATTTTCCGCACTCACAGGGTATCCGGTAAATGCAATTCTTGGAATCGCAGTCTGCGTTTGTTGGCCTGGTTTTCGTGAGGCTGCTACGGATAGTGTTATCGGATCTGAAGCAGGTTCTGATGTTGTACTTGGAACCAATTCTGCTTATCCCCTCCGATAATCCTCCGATGTAGAAAAGTACAAGCACTGGTTGTCACGGCATCTCTTCCTTGCGAGGCTTCTGATCTCTTTTAGTCAAAGTCTTCTCTACTATCGCTTTGGAGTAGCCATTCCGTCGAAGATCATTTTTGATGATGTCTAGTTCCTTCTCGAGACCTTCCTTCGTATTACAGAGCCCGAAAACAGGGTCTAATAGAGTCTTGATTATTCCTCTTTTAGTCGATTGATGATGGTTGGATTCGTGGTTCAGATACTGTCCCGTGTGAGTGGGTTTTCCGTATACAGATGTTTCCTACTTAGTGTCAGTCCTCTTCACTAAAACGTCTAATAATGGCATTTCGTTGTGGATTTCCTTCTCCATTGTGAAAGTGATGGAAGGTCTCATGATATTGATGTGTTTTAGGAAAGCGTCTAGTTCAGTATTCCCATGGTTCCATATTATGAAGGTGTCGTAAATATATCTCAGCCAGACTCGAGGTTTCTTGTGGGCTTCTTCGAAGGTCAGAGTTTTTTTTTAGTTGTTTCAGGGATTTCAAATAATTTTATATATTACACGATAGAAGTCCGAACTAATGAAATACAAAACACAATTTCATAGCCTTTACGAGTATAAGAATAACACAATATATATTTGGTAAGACTTCATAAAAAAATGATTTGAGAGACATCGTGCCTGAAAGTCAACAGCAGCAAAAACAAATAAATGTTATTTATCTGCTTCTCAATAATCTGACTTCATTTATGAATCAGATGTGAGAATTTCAGAAACTGTCACAACAAAACATAACAAAACTAATTAAAATTGTTCTTTTCTTGCAATACTTACACCTCCCGTTGAATAGGGATCAACGCCTCTTTTCGTGAGTAATAGCTTAACAACGTCCTCTCTTGAATACATTGCAGAGATATGCAGCACATTGTAATTGTCCTGAAACAGAAATTAGTAATATACAATTTTTTTTCAGTTCATGGAAACAAAATATTTTTTAACGAATAATGAAAAAATTTTTGGGAAAGTACATTTTTTCGTATTGTATATGAAATGTTTCAGACCAATAGACCTTTGACTTTTGAGAGTTGTTGTTCGTAGAGGAGCAACATCTGGGTAACGGAAAAACAGATTTCAACAGATCTTCTTTTTAACAAGGAAAAGCTAGTAGTTTATTTAACAGAGAATAAGTGTTACTACAGCTATACGCTCGCTTATATAAAAGGGGTTATAGAAATAATTATATTCTTCAGTATACTTTCTGTTTTCCCTACATTTATGAAAATATTTGATTCCAGTTTTAATTGTCAGTATGAAAGATTAGTCATCACTGCAGTATGACAAAAGTGAATGTTCAAATTCCGCGGACTACGATAAAATTTTGCGTGAAGAGTTGAATTGAGTGCTCAAAAAACACTTGAAATATTGACAGTGGCATATGGTGATTGTACTGTGAGTCAGAAAAATGTTTACAAGTGGTATACGCTTTTAACAGAAGGTCGAGAATCAGGAGTTCTTGCCACATGGTCATGAGTAAGGTATTGTACCTGCATTTGGTTTATGTGTGTACCATAATATAATTAACTCCTAAATTTTCAAACATAATCCGAATGTACATTCAGTACAGTCATATCAGACAACTGGAAGTTTTATTGTATATCACCGTAAAAGTATACATATTTTTGGGATGATGCCAGCCCTCTGTGGCTATTTCACAAAAACACGACAGAATTTATCATTCAGTTTCCTGGTGAGTCAACGTTTCTTGATTGTTCGCATTAGTTATTTTCCAAGGTTGGATCTCGTGTCGTGATAAAGAAATTGGGTTTAGGTTACCCAATTGAAACCATAATTGACCTCTACTGAGAAGTATGACACATTTTTTCTTTCACCTTTTCTTTCTCAAAGAACTTTTACTAGCATCTTGAATACGTGTAATTTGGTTTTTGCGTGTTACAAATCTAGGCCAAACCGTCACGCAGAATTTTCTTTTTTCTTCCTACAAATTGTTAGCATTTTCCTAGCATTCTCGGCCCCCTGTGAGTTCTTTGAATATTCCGTCACTGCGTGGGAGAGTATGAAACACTCCATCGATCATTCTGCCTAAGACGGAGGACTAAGTTTTGCGCAAGGATTCGATGTCAGATCATCATTCAAAATACACGCATTGTTAAATTTATTTTATTCGAACCAAGTAGATGGTTGAATGGGCTGGTTGAGTGTGTCTAATTGTTGTTTACTACATTCACGTTGTTTTTTTTAATAAAATCCTCAAAACTATTCCACCTGAATATCTAAGCAGGAGAGTCACATACAGGACAGATGTTCATAATCCTAATTGAAGGAGAAATAATCTTTTGATATTACAGTGCATAGATAAGAAATATTTGAATCCTTCTCTTTACTGGGTATTCCCCATTTTGCATTGTCTTCATTAAATTCATTAAAAAAAAACGAGAAAAAAATTGTTGACCCACAAATGATATAACCTTGTGAATGAAATGCATATTTTTAGTTTACATTTGTTCAACCAATGGTATGTTATAAGTGTTAATCACTTATATAGGTTATGGGTATTTACTTTATTATAAGTAGATTTTTATTGATTATTTATTATATACTCTTTTTTTGGGGGGAGTTTAGTGGAATAGGTAAACTGATCTCCTATTGTTTTGCTGTCTTCTTTAGTTCAAGTTATACAGTTCTGTGATTATTTTGTCGGCAAACAATAAAACAGTTATCAATTTGTCGCGCTAAAACATAATAAGTGACCGTATAAGATCCAACATACACTTTTGTTTTGTAGTATTCAAAGTTTTTTTTTGAATACAGATGAGTACAATTGCTTCATATCGATTCAACCGATGAAATTTATCAAAGGTAGAAACGGTGCGAACTGCTATTTTAGAACAAATTGGTGCTTCAGAATCTCAAGGTCCAACTCGAATGAAATGTATTAAGAACTTGAGTAACTCAATACTAAATAGAGTCTATTAGGCATATTAAAAAGACTGCTCTGTTCACCTGGAACGCTCACTTAGAAAAAGTTTTACACAAAAGAATTTGTAAAAAATTAAAACAGGTCAGCTGAAAAATAAAAATTTTAGTAAGCAATGAACTTAAATTTCAACGAAATAGAATAAAAGCAACAGTAAAAAAACACTATCAACACGAGATGAAACTGAAAAAATTATTAACAAGAAATGAAACTTAAGAATTAAAAGATTCCAAACCAAGTTACTTCCCGACGTTTCGATTGTTAGTATTCACAAGCGTCTTCGGGTGATAATTGGACTCATTTCTCCGAAATCTGATTATTTATAGGTCATTCGAGTGCTTTCACCTATCCTCTCTGCGCTTCATTGGTTTCATTGTCAACTACCTTCAAACAAACAGGTTTTTAGAGTTTGGCAGAACCGTACTCTTACCATTTAACCTGAAAGACCACTCACCATACAAACTCATCGGATTCGTTAAAAAGGTGTTTTTTTTTGGTGGAGTCTGGATAGGTGTGAGCCACAATAAACTTTTGCGAGTTGCGGTGGAGGGTCGAATCGACCCACTCATTTTTGACCTAACCTAACCTAACCGTTCTTTACAAAATTTTGATTCATCCTTCGATAATATTATTTCTGAAAAATATATTTCTGAATTGTCCTGTTCACACAGTGGATCGATATGAAGGCATTCATTGTTATCGGTGTATAATTCATTAATTCATATACTGAATTCTATATCTCATTCTGATGGTAGGACACCTTTCCTGTCATACGTTGAAAATATTATGGAAAAAAAAGTAGTAGAAAGCCAAAAACTTTCTTTCCCAAAAATTAATCACTCCTAAAAAATATAACCCCTTCAATATTATGGAAAAATACAATATAAAATGGATATTTAGGAAATTTGAAAAACATCACAGTGTGAGTACAAACTTTCCAGATTCCTTGCAACTATGGATTTGACTTTATTAGAATCTCGAAAAAAGTATTGAAAGCCGGTTCATATTACGAAAGAAATTATTGGACATGAACCCCATGACAACTTATAAACTCTTGATCAGTTTGACACCAAACTATTAGTTCTGTTATTTACAATATATATGCTCAAGTTATTATTATTGGTTTCTTGAGTACCTCTACTTTTTGAAAAATGTGAGATCTGTATACCAGGTGGACCAAATAAGTTAACATTTTGTCATTTTTATTCTGGTCTTGGGTAAATTTTCTGTATGACTTGACTGAATAGTTTTTTTGACAGTAAATTGAATATCAGAAGACTTCAATATGAAATTCACAGCAGAAAAACCAATATTCATTGTCTGTGGTTCATACTGTAAAATGTTGTTATCTTGTATTGATATGGATGGATTGAAGAATTGTGAATAATAATATTTGCGTATGTCGGTTGAGAATAATTGAAAAATCATGTTTATTAATAATTGAAGTCGTCAAGTCCAGAAGGTTTATGGAAGGGTGAAAAAATTGACGAAATCATAGGACCTATTCATTTTTCTATCTATTCCTGTGGAACCTAGTAGAATGCCATCGATATATACTAGAAATTTATCATCAGCAGTTACTGTTCATTTTCCGTACAAAATCCATAAAAATTTCTACCAACAAAGAACTCAGTGTGTCCTATTCAATTATCTATCTATTCCTGTGCAACATGGCAGAATAACATCGATATATACGTACGATACTAGAAATTTCTCATCAGCAGTTACTGTTTCCGTACAAAATCCATCAAAATTTCTAACAACGTAGCATCTTGTTTTTACAGAAAGCAGGTCTACAGCTATCCCTGGGTGCAATATTGAAGATAGTTCTAATTAATCTTTTCTGAACAATAAAAACACGTTTTCCCCCACAGAAAAACCTCACATTAATATACTTTGTGCCATATGTGAGTGAGTCAATGAATAGTCAACAGTCCTGACACCATCTAAACTAAACACGTTTTTGATCTGTCGTATTGCCTGTTCATTTAGTTCTACTTGATTTCTATCACACCAAGAAATCATGTCATCCATGAGTGAATTATTGTTGTTTTCTAGCTCCTCCGCAGTATTTCTGGAAACTGTTATGGTAGTGTCATTGTGCCTTGTTTTATATACTTTGGAAGATCATTTATATAGATAGAGAAAATCAGTGTGCCCAAAATGGACCCCTGTGCTACCCCAAGGATAGTATCTTGGATATCAGATACTGCATCATGCAGTCACTACCATTTTCTTATCTTCCATAAAAGAGTTTACACATTTCAGAAGGAATCCTCTAATACCAATGTTATATAACTTACTAACCATTATATCACTATTTACCAAATCAAACGCCTTAACCAAGTCAAATAATATTGAAACCTTATCGATTTCATTGTAAATAAACTCGAAATTTCTAGCAGTGTCTCAACTGATCTGGCTTTTCTAAAACCATATTGAGGATCGGTTGGAATCTTGTATTTTTCGAGAAACAGAATAATTCTATTTGCTACTATTTTTTCAATAAGTTTAGATTGAATACTCAGTAATGATATTTGGCGATAGCTATTTATATCTTCATGTGAACCCTTTTTATGAGTAGGAATAACTTTGGCTGTTTTGAAGACACTCGGAAACACGCCTTCCATTATAGAGTGAATAATAAGATTCAATAGAATTTCAGATATAGATGGAATGACATATTTTGAAGCTTTTATTGTTATATCGTAAGTATTTCATGATCAACAAAAACATCACATAGGTACCAATAACTGGAAACTTTTTTAGATGTCCCGAAGAAAGTAGTTAAAACTACTGAACGCTCAATATATCCTCATAAATAATCTTAGAAGCATCTCTATATCACACACATAAGATTTCAGTTTGATGGCATATTGGAAATATTCAATTTTGTTCGAGAATGATTTGTTTTCATCCTATCATAAAAATCATTGTCTAATAATAGGTGTGGAGAGTAATAAACATAATTTGATGCAAACCCTAACTTTATAAAATAGCTGATCATCAATAATGATCGTTTCCTGATAATTTGATACGAAATATGGGGGTTACAATCACCGCGCCCAAACCACTTTACAATCAAGGTAAACGGTTATTATTGACTCACATTCCTGAAACCTGCATTAATTTGCAAATATACCCCATTTCATGAATTACAACCCTATTTCCCAATAGTGATCGGTCTAATCGATCGAAACTAAATTAAGATTGGATTGACTGGTTTGAAACACGATATGAAGGGTGAAATGTGCATACATCATAATTTGATGAAGATTTTTGGCCTCGTTTATTGACAGCGCAGCGAATAAATAATGATTGCTGATATATTTGATAATATTAAGGCCCTTTGTACCGTGAATTAATAGTTTAGATATAACTATGTATTTTGGGTCAGTCATTCATTATTTTGTCAACATTGTAGTGAACAATGACAACAATTTGCATTTTTGATTGCTTATATATTTTGGATTAAGTGGAAGAACAGTTTAGCACTTATTTGCATAGCTGCGAAAATTGAACTTCGCCTTTTGTTATATGTTTTGTAATATTTGTTAATGTCGAATGTCAATTTCAACTTGAACTTAGTCATTGGCTGGTACTACATATGTGCGAAATAATTACATATCGGATGTCAACCTCAAAATTTGAAATCTCCACATGGTCCTCTTCAAGGAACAACAGGTGGTTTTCCGTTTTTCAAAAAAATTATATATCATTTTTGATGTAAATTAATTGTGTTTGTCTCCACTTTCCTGACGTTATTTTTTGGTCTCTCACCTATATATGTTGTGTCTATATTTTAGTCATCCTGCCACCTAACCTCACATACACTGGAAGTTAGGTTTTTGACTGATCTCCTTTTATAGATCTAATCTGTCTTTTTATCCATTTTGTAGCATCCCTGATGATGTAGTGGAAAACATAGTTTTCTGTACTGTTTCCTATTATATTACGTGAGAAAGGACCACTTTTCGATAGCGTATATTGATCAGTTGATGACGACGAATGATGACTTGAAGAATCTGACATAATGAAAAATTTCATGGAGTTATTCTTCTCTATATACTGCAGTGCTTTCCATAATGACGTAAAGTTCCCCAGTGAACACTAGGCTTTCTAGGGGTTGTTTAAATGATGAACTCGATTGAAGACTGGTAAAAGCGGCTCCACCAACGCCGTCTTCAGATATGGATGCGTCGGTGTAGATTGTGTGAAATTCCTTGTATTTCGTAAGAACCATTTCATATAAATACATTTGATGACTTCGCAGTGATGTCTCTCTTTTTGACCTGGTTAAGGTTGTATCAATGAGAATTTTTGGGGTAGTGGGGATAATATCGTAAGTCAAATGTGAGTGTATCAATAAAGCAGAGTATAGCGAAACTGAAGTATTTGCGCTAGAAACTTTCTTGAGTTGTTGCAATAGAAATAATTGTGATGATATGTAACACTCAACATTTTATTGTGTGTGATGACCAAGTGAGTGAGATTTCAGTACTTGATCCTATAAATTTTACATTACTGCCTGATCGATCTCATGAGAGGATTACTAGAGTGTTACTAGTTTTGTTTCTTAAAATTGATGTCTTCCAAAAAAGATTCCTTTTTGAATTCAAATTAAATTCCTTTGGTTGAAATTAAATTGACTAACCGTATGAGTGCTTTCACGAACTGTTATTGTGACAAGTGGATAATTGCCCCTTTCAATGACTCAGTCATAACTTTATGAAAGAAAGAGTGCTTCGTCTTTTAATGTCCCCCAGAAAGGTGCTGATGAGGAAATGGAGACAATCTGAGCCTGAAACTTCATAGAACACCTAAAGTTCAACAGTTCCTCAAGTTCTACAAATCCTCAACATAACTTGCTTTGTGTGACATTCCTGTGAATGATGTCTTCTTCATTACGGTTGTTTGGAGTACTGACTGAATGAGAAAAAGTGATTCAACGTTCATATATTTGAAAGTAGTTGTTTCGGATCGACTTTTTCTTTCAGTTTGTATTTGGAAGAAAATTCTGTGCAGGAATAATATATTCATCTGAAAAATTGTTACTAGAGTTGATTACTTTCTGTTTTCCTTCGGAAGTATTCCACATTTCTGTATGGATGGAAAAGTATAAAGCTGAATAGCTCATGGTTGTTTTCATAAGAATAGTAATTATTGAAATGTTCATATGAAAATTTCAAAATATCAAATACCTACAATAAACCATATGGCCATGAATAGAATTAACATACCAAATTTTTCACCTCTACTGAGATGTATGCATTAAAAAATAATCTTCGTTAGCAGCAATATCTCAA
Organism: Leptinotarsa undecemlineata; assembly: GCA_015342065.1. Classification (NCBI taxonomy): domain Eukaryota; kingdom Metazoa; phylum Arthropoda; class Insecta; order Coleoptera; family Chrysomelidae; genus Leptinotarsa; species Leptinotarsa undecemlineata. The sequence goes on along the minus strand of WOGP01003016.1, from coordinate 4,883 downwards.
ATTGATAGATAAGTAATAATAAAATTTTTTACTACATTTTTAAAATCCGAATCGGAATCGTTATAGCCTTCGTCAAGAATTGTCCTGTACAGGGTGTAGACGAGAGCTGTTTCGCTAGTGAAAAAGTTTCAAAAAAAGTTGTAGAGACTAAGAGTTATGTTTCGAAAATAACCCTCAATATGGAGTGTACGAAATAAATGATTGACGAAAGTTGTATTGTGATGGCTCATTTCACTCGTTTGTTCTCCTTTAAAAGAATTGTTTGTTTGGGGTTATACTGGATGATTCAGAGGTTATCATGATCATAATATTATCGAGTGGCGTTATTTCCGATAATGAAAATTCTGTATCACTTTTTGTCAGTTCATTGAAACGCACACGCTGTAAACAAGGCCATACTAGCATGGTCCATACTGAAATAAAAGTGATAGAGATTTTTGATTACCTCTATCTAACAAAAGAAAGTAACGTTATGAATAGGTATTAAATAAAAATACACTGATCCCAAGGACTTTGATTGATAATTTGTCTCTTTCTTTTCGACAGAGAGCATGAACCCAATTTGTGGCACGAATCTCACCATAACTCCTGAACCACCCGGTATAAACCCAAACAACCATACACTTTCGAGAACTATTTTGAGAAAAAAAATTCTGTGAAAATGGTTAGACTTCTCCTTTTGTGAAAATAAAAACTTTGGTGAACGACATACCTACACCACACTACAAACCCTGTAGAGTGATCTCTACAACTTCTATTCAAGATTTTTTTCATCATCCACTCACACATATTCTTCACTTAGAGATCATATCTTGACTGAATGATTGCATAATATCTTGAGATTCAGAATTTCACATACATACGACATGCTTGTAATCTACTCACATTATTTCGTGCTCCCACATCAGATCCCAAGTCGATCAGTCTATCAATCAAAGACGTTCTATTGTCTTTCACTGCATACATGAGAGGTGTCATCCCGGTTGCCTGGAAACAAAATCATTCAATATGTTTGTTCAATAGATTGACATCAATTTGATTACATTCATTGTTCCAGAACACATATTAAGGACATGTGATGACAAAACAAAACTTATGGTCACCGAGTTGATCAATAGTTTGAAGGTGAAATTTTCTCAAACTTTGCATAAATGCTTCTACAGATATTCACAGGTAAATTTTATGGGTACTGTAACTAGACTAGTAACTAGACCCTCCACTGAGACAAGTCAAATAAATATGTAAATCCAATAAAATTCAGCAAAACAACAACATATTTAAGAGACCCAAATGAAAAGTGAATTGCTACACTTCACTGATTCACATAACCTCACGAAAAGTATAAGAGACGTATTGATGGAGTATCTAGCCTCGTCAAGTAATAATAATAATTTATTTCCCAAAAGACAAAATATTGGATTGGAATAGTCAAATCTAGTAAAAAGAAAAATACAAGGTAGATTGAACAATATCACATTCAGAGCTTTGGAATACAAAGACTCGTCGTAAAAAATATATAAAAACATAAACATTTAACAGAATTTAACAGAAACATTAATGACAATATTCTTGTGACATATGAGATATCAATTCATTTCGTAATTTATTAAATGCCCGTAAGCCATTATTAGCAGGAGAGCAGAAATGTACTCTATTTTTACAAATTGATGGAAGTGATTTTGAGAACGAGTACTTACTTGATGTATACCAGAATTCTTCACAAAACTATCTCTATCCTTGAAAATATAAAGACATAATTCAAAAATATATAAATGATGGAATTGTTAAGATTTCATATTTGCTGTAAAACCTTTTACAGCTCTCTGCACATTCATGATGCATCAGATGATTTTTTTGTGCAATAAAAACTTCCTGAGACGTGGTTGACCATCCCCAGAAACAAACACCAAAGCGCATACGACTCTCCACTTGCCCGTAATATACCATCAGCAATTGAGAATGTGTGAGTACCGTTCTCAAATTTTTCAGAAGATAGCACTGCGATTGAAGCGCTAATATCAGACTTGAACAATGTACTTTCCAATCGGAATGTTCATTAATGCACATTCCTAAAAACTTGATATGGGTGGCAGATTTGGAAACTAGTTTATCATTTAGAGTGAGATCGGATTTTGTATAAATTTTTTGACGGTTGTGAAACCTAACATATTGTATCTTATCCACATTGAAGAATAATAATAAGTTGTTATATGACCATGTATCAATGATCGGATCAGCTCATTATAACGTGTTCCGAGCATTTCATCAGAATGATCTGACACAAGTATAGAGATATCATCTGCATACATTGTAACGTGAACATTTTCACATAGTTTTTCAATATTATTAATATATAGTAGAAATAAAACAGGACCCAAAATAGAAACCTGTGGATCTGTAGTGTGCTACTGTAGAATTTGTAACCCTCAACTCATTGCATTGTTCATTTCTCAAACATACATACTATTTACAATTTTGTAAAAAACTTGTAATCCATGTAAGTGCATTATCTTTTACACCATAATGGAATAGCCTCTTTAGTAGATTGGCAATTGGTGACAAATACGAGTATGATCATTCACATACTCTGAGCATATATTTGAATACTATATTTTCAAACAAATATATCTGCTCAAATTCCTGGTTATTGAGGTAATGAAATTTATTTTTTTCGTAATTGATATTTCGTTCATATATCGATGCATTCAGCCAAAAATATTTCAGGAAATGATCTTTACGAATACTACTCGACCTGAAAATTTTCTCAGATAAATATCCATTTTTTTCAAATCAACGTTTAATTATTATTAAATGAAACCACTCGTTTTATGAACTCGTGGATTCATTATGTTCTATTGTTCCTTTGGTATTGCCTAATAATAGTTTTCTTCAAAAAATTAAAATTTATCGAAATAATTCGAAAGTTTTTGGGAAAGAAAGTTTTTGGCTTTCTACTACTCCATCTTGATACAAAAAAAGGATAAAGGAATCTTCCAAAGAAAGAAAGGAAGTAATCAATTTGCAATCAAAGATTCCCTTATCCTTTTTTTGTATCAAGATGGAGTAGTAGAAAGCCAAAAACTTTCTTTCCCAAAAATTAATCACTTCTAAAAATATAACCACTTCAATTCAAATAGTATTGTCGTCATTTAAACATAAGTTGAAGAAATTTTTAGTGGAAAAATGTTTTTATAGTATATGTGATTTTATAAAAATTCATAATATGTAATTAACTATGTGTGATGTAAATTTCAGTGTAAGTGTATTTTAACCTTTTTATTTTTTTTATGTAAATTTTTATTTTATTTCAATGTACTAATTAACCAATTGACAATCCCAAAAAATGGAAATATTGATTGATGATTGATTGATATAAAATTTACATGATTATAGTTATATTAAAAATTGAAATTGGGCAAGAAATTCTCTTGTAAAATTAATTTCACAGTGAATATCCCCTAACTTCCCAATAATATTAAAGTCATAAAATACTAAAATGTTTAAGCTCACCGAAACCATTGATCCCAAAATATGGAATTGAATACATCGTCCATTAATTTTTTCTATTGTAATGTGTATAACTATTTTAGTTTCAGTAATTAGGGTTAAGTTTCTGATACATTAGTTTCAGAAGATAAGGATTTTTAGCTACAGTTTTCAGAAAGTGGTTTACAACTTTGATATAAAAACAAAACATTTCATTTTTCAAACCAATATCCTGAATTTACGTAAGAACTTTGTGCCTTTGAAAATGCTAGAAATGGTTCCTCAAAACAATATCAATACATATAATAAAAACCGATCACTGTACATGGAAGATATTTGAGTAAAACTATTATTGGAGTTCGATTTATTTCTTTCAGTTCACAAATAAAAAAGTTTATTACAATTTGAAGAATCGCATCGTAAATTTCTTGGAAAAAATGCTTTAAAAATGGTTATTGATTTGGCTGAAACTTTGGTCAACCATATTCATAGTTTATAAGACGAATTTCCTATGAATCAAACCTGAGCAATTACACAAGAACTTTTTGCTGTTACGAAATCTGGAAGATCCCAAAAAACTTGAATTCCAGACAAATGAAGTTGTGAACACCAGCTTGTCATTTCATAATGCTCAATGAAGAGTAACCACTTTCTAATTGTAAATGTGGTTACTTAAAAAATGAATAAAATCCCAAGTGTGTTACATACCATTCCACCTATTCCCATGTCCTTTGCCTTCAGAATCAATCAGAACTGTTACTCCAGGATACACTGCAAGTGAGACTGCAAAAGTAACAAAAATCGATAGTCCGTAGCACCACATCTTCTTCAAAATCGTCCTATAAGAATAATTCATTGGTAACGAGTTGGTCAACAACTCGTTTATCACAGCATGATCAGCTATATAATACTTGAAAAATAAAGACTTTTCCAGCATAATGTACAGAAATATCGATATGGCTATCGTCAAATTTCCTATAATGAAATAAACCAAAGCCGAATGAGTCGAAGAAGCTCCTATCGAAAGAGAAGCTATCTGAGCCAAAGCTGCAAATACTCCACCTAAAGCTTGACCCCCTATGACGGCGGTAATGTATTTGGGTGAAAATTTTCCTACTGCACCAAATAAACTTCCAGAAAAGATGGCGCTGCACACTAAAAAATAAAAGCAACATCACTCATTGACAATGCTGACTTGGTATTAGGCTGTTTCAAAAGTTTTGACCGTTTTTATGGATCTACTTTGAACTGTAATATCTTTGAATACTTCTTCAATTTAATCGAAATAAGTGTCAATTTGAATATCAATCAATCAATCAATAGCTTTATTGTTTGAAGAAACATGTTCTTGTCACAAAGCATATAACTTAAAAGTAAATAAAAAGTATAAGTGAACA
>WOGP01003015.1:0-15785 GCA_015342065.1 Leptinotarsa undecemlineata | reverse complement strand
AGTTCCCCACTTTTGGTCGCAGCAGAAGCATGATAGCGACTATAAAATAGAACACAGTTGATTTTGTCTTAGTATCGTTATTCAGGCAGTATTGAAAAATGTACCTTACACTGGGACTTCAGATTTTGAAAGTCAAGCAAACAGGGCATTTTTTCCGTAAAAATTAGAGCGACTCCTTAAATATCGCCTTTAACAATTACATTCAGGCAATGAAATAACTATGTTGATAAAAATGGATACAATCAGAAAAACTATTATTAATTATTCAATCAACAGTTACTGAAATTGGTTTATATTTTATAGTATATGAACACTATGTACACCTACTTCTGTATCCTTTATAATTATTACCATTGCTTTATCAAAAAACAAGTATTGTAAAATTGTTAACGAATAAAGTTATTAGTTAGGAATTCATCCTCTGATTTCTTCAAAAGTTTATCACATATTTTATCCGATTTAAATAATAAATCATAAAATTATTATTGCAATTATTGAATTTTTATATCAAATAATCTTCTTCTTCAATGAAATCTGTTTTTTTTTTGTTACTCCATCCCAAATAACGATAATTTTCTTTAAACATTATATGTATTCGTTTAAAATTACTCTATATTCTGTTTTCTTCGAATATAGAGAAATTGACAGATGCGAATAGTTCTAAAATTGGACATTTCAAAGCCTAGAGCCAATCTATACCTACTCATGTTCCCAAATTACAGTTTAAGTCACATTACATTTCATACAGAACATTCAAACGAAAAGTATCCACTATTTACTATGTACTTCTTCAAATACATATAGGAAATATAAAAGAAATTCATCATTGTTGATCACGTTTGAGTGACAATAAATTTTGGTTTCCTTTGAGATGTGTTTTGCCAGATTTTAAGTGTGAATAGGAGTAGTCATATGAGCAATTTCAACCAAAATACTACTATTAATTCAAAACTTTCAATGCCAACATTTCGGCAATTATTCTCGCCTCCATCAGATCTGCGATAAATTTAAAATTTTGAATACGAAGTTCGGACTTTCATTCAATGTTTACCGATAAATGGAGTTATTCAAAAGAAAAATCATGTGTATGATTCATTGAGGTTTATACGAATTTGCTGAAATATGACGATGTCAATCATGAGAAGTCTGTTTTGTGATAGTGAACAGTAATAATCGCTCATCACCACTGTAATAGCAAAACGCTATTACAGTGCTCATACAAAATTTTATAGTTTCGTTATGATTTGTCACAGCTTTTATACCTACGTGAATCTATAATACCTCAACAGTCCACTTTATATTTGTATCCAAACGGTTTGCAACCTGAACATTATGTGAGCTCTTGGGTCGTTTCATACCTGCAGTGGTGTGCGTTTAGATATTCAATCAAAAATATTTGTTTAAACTAATAATTTACGTACAATTATTGTTTTAACATTTCAACCAGAGATATTCACATAATGATGACTAGGTATACCTATTTGAGAATATATAAATTTTTTAAATTATGGTTTGTTTTCATCAAATGAATCCAATGGATAATATGATTGAAGGTTCTACAATTTCCTCAAATGAATGGTCTGAATTTCACGTGTTGTCCTCTTCTTCTATAACGTGTTCAATACATTTTTTTAATCAATTGAATAGGTTATATTTTTAGGAGTGATTTTTGGGCTTTCTTCCAGTTTATGTCTGAAAGTTGCTTCTTTGCATGATCTACACATCCATGTACAGAGTTTCTTATTTTCAAATTGATTACTTCCTTCCTTTCTTTGGATGATTCCCACATTTTTTTGTATCAAGATGGAGTAGTAGAAAGCCAAAATTTTTTTAAATATTTTTCAATAGTCATTTTTTGAAGAAAAAGTGAATTTCACTAGATCGAACTTCCATTGTCTGATATGATTCGATGTATGAAGAAAAACAAATAGAATTAGGATTAATTGCTAAAATATGAAACAGGTGTTGAAACATGAAATGAAAATACAATATAACGAATGAAACCATTAAGATAAAATATGAAAATGACCACACGGTAAAAAAAATAAAAAAATAAGAAAATAAGAAAAATAAATCTAATGATAAATAGGTACACCCACTAATCACCCGAAAACGATTGTGGATACTAACAGTCGAAACGTCAAGAAGAAATTTCGTTTGAAATCTCTTTTATTTTTTTTTGTTTTTTTTTTAATTTTTATTCCTTATTTATTTATTTTTTCATAGATTTTGAATAAGTCAACAATCATTTTGGACATATTAGTCCGAACAAGTAAAATTCATTTTCAATCACTTTCGAAGTGCTTGTGTTTTGTCCTTGAGAAAAATGACCACAATCCTTCAGAACATTCCACAATATACAAGAACAAACATGGACGCTTCTGGAATGTTCCCGAAAGGTTCACAACAATACAGAACGTTAAAACATATTTTGAATGTTTTCTAATTTTCTGGATGATTTCAAAACTGTCGAGAAGGCGAAACTTCCAGCTCCTATATCTTCAAAACCATGCCTTTCAGGTATCAACAACGGGTACCTTTTCGAAGGATGAAGAATAGATAATTACTTCATCATTTAACTCCTTTGTTCGTTCCACAATGAATTGGAATGTTACTGGATCTCCTGAACATTCTAGTCTAGACTCTCTCCGAACATTCCACAACATTTGAGAATGTAAGACAAAGTCCCCCTTCATGAATAAGGGACACAATACACCTTGATCACATCACAATGATCTAGTCCAAGAGTTGGTCATAAGATACTGACACATTCCTGCCTGATTATCAGACAATCAAAATATAATATGTGTGATGTTGAACTGATATTGTAAACTTTCCAATAGAGTGATCTCAGATTAATTATTGAAGGAAAAAAACCGATATAACATTTCAGTAACCCTAAAAGTCCACATGAAGATATAATGAAATATCTTGTGGCTACAAACATGGAAATTTTAAATTAATGTAATTAATGAAGCAAAGTCGCAAAATCGTGTTAGTCAAATCATCTGTATCTGTACAGTAGGGAGGGTGAGTGTAGACCCACAGGACTTAGGCCACATGTGACCCATTGTACATCCTACCGAAGAGTTGTCCTCCTAGGTCATCGTCCATCCAGTCTTTTCCAGGAAGGTGGACAGGTCACTAGCTGACATCTCCTTCAAATTGGCAGGTGTAGCCCAAGACTCGCCAAACACACTCTCTTTGGAAACCTTGAGGTATCTCACTGTAACCTCTGTGAAGGTTTTGGAAGGAGCAGCGACATTATCGTCGTTGCGCAGCTTCTTTTACCTTCTTGGGGTTCCCTCCGTGGAGGTGCATAAGTGAGGGTGATTTCCTGCGGGGGCAGCCGGTTCCTTACCTTCATTCAAGGCGGAGCTCTTGGCGCCCGTCGCTGGAAGTGCTCTTGCCGTTGGAGGTAGAGTGGGGGAGGAGGCCTCTTGTTGGCTTCTGCGCCGAAAATGCGATTACGCCTTGAGTGCGCTTACGCCTAGTCACATCATTCATAACTGGATCGATTTTTATGATTTTCAATTTTTTCGACTTGTCTCTGCCAGGAATAGCAGAATACTATATCATGGAAAAATATGTTCGCGGTTACATGTCACGGCCTTTCCAGCTATTAGAAATGACAGCCTAACAACTACTCAAGTGGTAATAAAGGGTTATTCTGGAAATGTTTTTACTTATTTTCGACTGCTATAGTCATTAGCTCGATTCGATTGGTATCTTCAATAAATAACAATTACAGGTTATGGAATATTCGACATCGGAACACTTCATTTTCTACGTAAAACAATGAAAACTCAGACGAGCGTCAGAATTTCAAAGTATCTGTACTAAAGTGCTTATTATAATTTCATGTTGGAAGATCACCCGACACGAATATTCCTTCAAATAGATTCTATATTCAGCAGACTTTTAATAATTCATGATGAATAAGTTCAATGCTACGCTGTCTGCGGTAGAGGTCTGTTTTTTCTGACGAGATTGAATACATTGTGTAAATAAAGCATCTATCAATTAGATCTTGGTGAACAGGTATTTCTAAACAGAAGTAGAAATTGACCATGATACTGAGAAAATCAGGATTTAAATTTGAAAATTTGTATTCAACCAGAATTTAGAATGAGGTGTGAAAGAACATTGTCTCATTGGATGTGATTTTGAATAACAACAATAAAAATATCTAGTATCAATATCGCAATCTGACGTAAATATTCAAGGTCTTCTTCAACAGTTTTTCCATTATCGACAAATCCTTCATTCGAACCTATCGAACAACCGACACGTCATTATTCAGAAGTGACTCTCCCGCTCTTGAATCACTCATAAATATAGCCGGCGTCTACTAGCGCGCCAAATACAATCAACTACTTCTCTCACTGTTGCAGTAAGTGATGCATCACACTCAACCCAACCAAAACCCAAATCATTCCATTCACACAACCAAAGAGCATAATTCACCCCAGACTCACTGCTTCAAAACGTAGTTACCTATTTGGAACTCACACGAACACCCCCAATTGAGAGACTGATCTTCGCGAAACTCTAGATGAAGTTTGGAAAATAACTAATCTCCTAAAAATACTGAGGGGCAAAGTCTTTGAACAAACCCATACAGAACCTACGGTTGATCATTGACTAAAGCCATGGTCTACTGGACGTTATCTCTCACAACTTACCAACCAATGTGAGAAGAATCTTCCGCAACATGTCTTATCTCTAATTCCGATACCCCTTCAATCAATTATATACCATAATCAACTCACTCCTATTGACAACGAACGGTAACAACGCCACCACTATAGAGATGCATTCCACCTTCTAGAAACCATGCCTGATAAACAGAACAATTCCTGCTGGCTATCGGGTGATGTACGTTATCAACCCGGAAAATAAATCTAAATATTTTCCACTCAAGTCCACTTTAACACCAGACGACATCCCCGCTATTGTACTCGGATAAGTTTCCACACCAAACCTTAGCAAACAATAGACCACCCTTAGTGAATCCAGATATTATTCTACATCAATTCTTATGGTTCCACAACAATCGACATCCAGGTTTGTACCCAGATACAAGATGATGAAATGAAACCATACTATCCTAGGAAATAGAAGGTCAAAACCACTACACCCAAGAGAGAAGAAGAAACCAAGACCTCCATCTTTATTGTAGGATAAGTTGGAAAAAGTCTGGACGCACAATTCAAGACAAAAAAAGGCGATCAACTAGCTTATCAACTCAGATAATGAAAAATCAAACCTATGTGATACTAACCCGACTCTGAATAGGACGGATTAGTATCAGAGGGACACACGCACACAAACAAACAATACAATAAATAAAACTGCACAATAAACGATTCCAATCCCTATCCCGTGCTAGTTAATCTCCAATCTTGCAATCGAATGTATGGATCTCTGGAGATACCAGTCACCCTCTCTCTAGGTTTTCTTGGTCTTTGCTTCCACTCGCACCGGTTGAACGTTTGAAAAAAACCAATAGATGGCGTCATAAAAACCTGAAACAATAAACATCAACTTCTGTTAGTTTTCATCTAACTTAGGTCGCCTCACTTACAAGTTAACGTTGATGAAGTAATCAACTGATGAGTAGGTATATTACGTATTCAACCCCATATAGTAACTTCTGGGGGATAACTGCACCTTCTGCGAAACAAGTAGTACTGAATTGAGAATATAAGCAGTGAGTGATAGCGATGTTTCACTTGTTCTATAGGATTGTTGCAGTGAAGAGACATTCATATTGATAGCATTTAAAAAATGTGTCATTATTGAAAACATAAGGATTAGGGGTAACGTCTATGGCTGACGTACTAAATAAGTTCCCCTTCAGTAGAGGACGAGGATAGGAGTTGTTAGTAACCAATTTATTCAAGATATTCAATCAACACTTCATTATGAGATTTTCACTAAACAGTTTTACTAAAACGCAACACGTGTTTCGCCATAGAAAGGCTTCTTCGGGCGTGTCTTTAGAGTTTAGTGAAAATTTCACAATGAAGTGTTTCTTTGGATACGTTATGGATAGTCTAATCTTACATGGATGAAATTTGTACCGATGAAGGATTCTGAAAACATTTCTGTAACTGATTCCTGATTCTTGAGGTAACTTGGTGAGGATTGCGAATTTTCCATCAGTCCAAAGTGCCCTAAAACTGCAGTACAAATAGCTTCATCGTTGACAACTCCTGATGCTTTTTATTTTCAAAGATCTAGTTTCTATACATTTGTTCAATAATTCCGAAACATATTTGTATCGCACATTTCTTCCTGGATGATTATCAGCAGCTCTAGCACTATTTCCATTTTGTTATTGCAAACTATTTCAATCCGTTCTTGAAGCGTATAAACCATTGCTTCTCAAGAATTCACAAAAACAGAAACACCAATTGTAACTTCCTCTGGTAAAATGAGACAAACACAAAATGAAGAATATATCCAATTCAAAGTCAACTAGGCAAAATAAGAGTTTTTTGAAGTATACTTCACAAAAACATCTGTGAAACCAACGTAACAGATTGTACAGAAGTTCATTCAGGGTGGCTTGTTTTCAACTCAAATAATTTTTGGCTTCCAAATGTATTCTACTTTGTTGACATCTGTTCAACATGGATCAACTGATAATGCAAAACAATTGATCCATTTAAAAAAAAAGGTGACATGCTCTGGAGGTGCGATGGGGAAAGTTAGATCAAATATGAATATTTCAAAAATGTATTCCCTTGTATACTATCGTTGATTTATTTTTTTATTTTTCCTGAATATCATTGTTCCAAAAGTTATTCAGGATGGCTCGTTTGCAACTCAAATAATTTGTAGCTTCCAAACCATAAGCTTCAGACCATATGTTTTATACTCCGTTGAAATTTGCTCATCATGGAGCATCCCATAATGCGAAAAAACATTAAAAAAAATTGGTGACATGCTCTGGGGGTACGACAGGGAAAGTAACATCAAATGTGAATATGTCAATATGTGTCAACTATGGTTGACGTATTTTTTTATTTTTCCTGCAAATCATTGTACCAAAAGTTATTCAGGCTGGCACGTTTCAAATATAATTGTATTTTTTTTATTATGGTCTGATCCTGGTAGTTGAATCGTGATTGGTGGTGATTCTCCCGTTATATTGTATTGAATACAATGATTGATATCTCAGCTTATGAAATCTTAAAATAATTACGATATTCTGATGAAAAACTAATAATATGATCAAACTTCCGATAACCAATCAAAAGCTTCTTTGGCAGATTGTGAATAATAAACGATATAGAACACGTTCAAACCTTCTAGGTGAAGCATTAACTGCTGAGGATTTCAAAGACAGGGATCGCAATGATACGACTTTCTCCATTCCTACCATAATATGATGATATTGAAATCGATACACTTATAGCTACCTCTTCAGATACATATACCGACAATGACACCACCGAGGTGCATTCAAACCCATTCTCGATTTACCGTGAGCCTCCGTCAAAGTAGTTACAAAGTATTCAAAGCATATTGCGTCCCACTTGAATCTCGTGAATTGTCGCCAGCTTTTCTATACTCAATTTGAACGCATTTGCCGTAAACAGAATGCTATTCTTGGATGCGCTCGTCAACACCTAAACAATTTTGAAGAAGCTACAATAATTCAGGTTCAAGAGGAAATAAATTTGAATGCAACGGCGGTTGAACGACTACTTGTATTCTCGGTCTGCTCTGGAAGTATCTGTAAATATAAATTGGAAATGTGTTTCCGCAAAGTTCATGATAGAAAATGGTTGCTTTTGTCACCAGTTTCTGATAAATGTGTCGGTATTGTCGTATGTTGGTTTATTTTGGTTTCAATATATGATATGTAAATTTTGGGTATCTACGCGTATACTCAAATATGGAAAAATAATCATGAAATAATTCAAATTCACTCAGGCGAATATATGGATTGAAAGATGTTCCAACCTCAACGTCAATATTCTAGAACAAAAACACTCAGTATCTAGAGTCACATCTTTAAATATTCCAAGTTCATAGACATCAAAATTGATACGATCACAGAATATAGAAATACAAAACAATCTCCAAATACGCAAACTTTGCACAAATTGCATACTGAGCATTTTACCTTGTCAGCATATAAATCTTTATAAATATTGAGGATGGTCAAGATCATCAACAGATGATTATTCAAAAAGTATTTTCCCCGTTTCGTTACAATAAATATTTAATTAAGTTTTCAAATGAGTTCTTTCATTATTTGGATGAATGATGAATGGGTGAACCAGCTAATAAAATCCTCTCACTAATTAGCCAAGCAAGTAGTGAGTTGCGACAATACTAACATGGAGTTTGGGAAATATGTGACAATGATGAATTTCAAGAATAAATCAACAAAGCGTCCACATTACTTTTTGTTAATGATGAATCTGAAACATGTTCACTTCTGACTTTGAAAAGGCAAATGAGAAGCACTCCTTTAGTGATATTAAGCACCCAAATCTTAATGAAACATTATGGTATAAATTAAAATCAGTGAAGATATTTCACATAATTCTAGTAGCCTCACTGATTTGAAAGTGATAATGAACGATGTTATTGGTAGAATCAAACTAAAATAACAATAGCACCAAAGGAAATGAACTATCAAAAGGCAGAGCACCGCTTCGAATCCAAAGAGGGGTGGAGCATGATAGATAGAAAGACAGATAGATAGATATACAACTTTCTTAACTACGTAAATACAATGTATATCGTGTAGCAGGTTCAAAAAAATATATACATATACACATAACTAGTATTCCTACTACTTCAGGTATTACTTCAACTATGCATATCGCTGACAGGTGTGTCCATATACTCACGAATTGATCAGAACCCATTTTCTGAAAGAGATATTTTCAATTTTGTTTAAGCAAATCACATCCAGAATCTTTCAAATGGATGGTAATTCACTGTAGAGAGCAACATCTAGAGAATTATTAGCAGACTTATCTAATATAAATCTCTGTGGTCTGAGATGCCCAGCACCGCGGGTGTTATATTCATGAAAGTTTGAATTTATACTCAGTTCATTTTTTTACTATGGATTTACAGTACTTGGTGAAAAATATAAAGAGCAGGTAGTGTCATGACTTTGAATTTCTGGAATAAAGGTCTCTGAAGGCAACATTAGCGAATATTCGGATGGCATTTTTTTAAGCCTAAATACTTTGACAGAGTCGGGTGCATTACCTCATAAAATTACCCCATAGGAAATAAGAGGGTGAAAAAAAGCATAGTAGATATCCATAAGTGGGTCAGTTGTCTCAGAATAAAAATGGAGCTTCAAAGTTTAGAGCAGAACCTCTCGATGTGGAACTTCCAATTCAGAGAGGGATCTAGAAAAATCCTAAAAGTTTTGTATTTTCATTGGTACTTGTTGCCTGTAAAGAAAATGTCATAAAATTTGTTTTGCTAGCGTTGAGTTTCAAACTATTTGCTGCAAACCAACATTCGGCTTTTTTTCAGTAGCTTCATTTATTATTTTCTGGTTTATATTTTGATGAAATATAGTGGTGTCATTTGCGAACATGATATAGGTTGAATCGACTAAATGATAAAATAATTCATTTACGTAAATGAGAGACCCCAGAACAGAGCAGAACAAGTGCTTTCGTCCATCAACCAACTGAACTGAAATAGTACAGGGTGTGACAAAGTTTACTTTAATTATCCCTGAAGTCGACATGGCATAACAACAAATTACGGATTACAAATAACAAAAATTCACAGTGACAGAAGACATATTTTCTGACTGGTGGCGTGAGTCTAGATTTGACTCGTACGTTCTGGAGAGAATGTTTGTTTTTTCATAAAGATGTGAATATTACTGGATTGTTTTCCCAACACCAAACCGATATTTTAACACCTCGACACGTGTTTTGATGCCAAGTGATCATTTTCAAGAGGAAGATCAAACTGATCTTTCTCTTGGCTTCCTTCCTCGATGGCAGTCTCTTTTAGAATCTGCAGGACTATATATTATGTTGGCGTGGTTATTATATTCATGGTCGTCAGTTACTCAAATTTACTTTCGTTTTATTTTGGTTTGTTTCCGCCCATAATACAAAAAAAGTTGATGATGATTGCCAGAAGACAAAACGTCGGATAGTAAATCTAAACATGAAAACGTGTAGTTGAAAGAAGTATCATTGAAAATATGTTTTTGGTTTTGAGGTATGTTGCCAAATAACGCTAGAAAAAAATAAAAAGGAAAATTCCGATTTTCAGTTTTTTCCTGATATTTCCGGAAATACTCAGAATTTCAAAACAGTTAAGCACAAAAAACGCAAATTTGCCCCTATTTAAGCTCCGGCGTGTCTTCTGTAGTTTAGGAGATTCCAATGGTGGGGGTCGAATTTGAATTACCCTGTATACTGTTATAATTGAGATATATTCTACCAAAAAATCCCAGATGTTTCTTTCGTTTCAATATATTCAATGACGACAAAGCATGTGAGCACTGTCAATACCATGAATAACGATAATTTTGACTGTGGAACTTTGTGTCTTCAGTCACTTTCGTCCACAAACCAGTAAACATATTTTTCGCCCATATTTCACTGAAACATTTATCGTTCCCTGCATTCCACTTACCATGATATTGAAGTGAAATGGATGTTCAACTCACCAGAATCGATTTCGTTCGAAAGGATTAAAAAGTAATAATGGAACATATTGGAATTTTAAAAGGGAATCCATAACGAATCGGTTCGGTATTTTTTCTGGTATTTGAATTAGAAAACAACGGGTTAACGATCTAAAGTTTAAAATGTACTGGCTAAAAATATACACAGACGCATTCAACGGATACGTTTTCTGTGACGTAACAGAATGGGATTTTGAGGTCGATAGCTCACAGATGAAACATTTTGTTTCATCAAGGGGACCCCTCATCGAATGAAGGCATCAACAGAAATAGCAGACTATTCTTCAGAAAGATATGCCACGGAGTGGAAATGAAAACGATGTGTCTTTCCGGAACTATTTGATAATGAACTGTTTCTGTTGAAAACACCAATATAAGTAATACCTTCAAAGTAATTAACGAGTGACATTTATTTCATTAACAGACATACATGAATGAAAACTAATATTTTTATTGCAAAACACCGGTTATTTTGGTGGGTCATCGGTCATATTGGTGGAACGGTACTCTGGTGGGTTGACGTGGATGGTTTGCTCCTCTCACTCAATCCACCGCTGGGTGAATTGGTGGTTCAAGTCGCGAGGCCGGGCGATTGATTTCCAGTTCCTATCGTCTAACCCGTATTAGGAGTCACACGTTAAAAGGTAAGACCTCGTTAGTCCTCAGCTCACACAAGCTTCGACTTTTGAGAGTTGTCGTTCGTAACGGAAAACCAGATAAAATGGTATTTGTAGGACGTCTGCAGAGTGGCTAAACGAATACGTTCGCAATGAGATGATCAGGAGGTTCTGAAATTTGTGTATGTATGGTCTTCATTTCAATTTACATCATGAATATATTTCGTGTCAGATTGTCTTTGTGCTGATGAAAATATTTTTTCCAGTCAATGTGAATTTATATACGTGGATAATTCAAAATATTAGGTGAATACTCAAATTTAGCAGGCTACGTATATTCGGTTAGCGAATTTTTTTGTATGTATACATTGGTTTCGGATATATATTGACAATTTCAGCTATTATAGCATGTCCAGTTTGTTGGTGAGAGCATTAAATGTTAGTGTTTTGCGTGTTCGGTGATAAAAATGAATTAAAGAATGTGTATCAAATTTTGTGTAAAAACTGGAATTATGTGCTGAAAAACACTTGAATTGTTGACAGCAGCATACGGTGATTATACTTTGAGTCACAAAAATGTTTACAAGTGGTACACGATTGAGAGAGCTCAAAGGCATACCAAAAAGTACATATCAGAAGTGTATTATATCTGAGGAAGACTACTTCAAAGACAACAAAATAAAACTTGATTATTAAACGCATATTTTATGAGAGAATTGAAAATTCACCCGATGTTGGCTTTATTTCGTGATATAACAAATAGAAAAATCTAATATTTGAAAATGAAATATGTTGATAGTCCAAAAAGACAATATTTTGAGGTCATATTGACATCATTTCGCTAATGCAAGAAAGATCATTTATTTCGATTCTTTGTCTAACATCACGTATTCGTGGCCTTTATATGTGAGATGACGGTTTGTTTGGAAATGTACTAAATACATTTTTTCACGCTAGAAATATTTGGTGAAACACTTCTCATCATAAATATAAATCATATCCCGTCATTTGTAATCAATAAAAAACATGTACTTCTACTGAAATCAGACATTGAAAAATGCAGAAAAGAACAATAGTTTTTATTTCCCGTAAAAAATTTGTATATTATAGGCCCATTCCATCGCATTAGGGAATATAGTGAAATAAACATATTTATGTCTTGATCAACTTTTAAAGGTCGGCTGATGATTCTTCCTAGAAAAAGCATCTGCCGGATCATTAATAATCGTTAGTCATAATTGTTCATACTGTTTGCTATTAAAAAAAACATTACGATTTTCTGTCAAAAATGGTCTGGAATTTGAGAAAAGAAACAAGTCGCGGAATCCCTCAAGGTATGTACAGTTCGGTTGTTTCGGATATTTTTTGCTCTCTCTATTTAACAAAATTACGCAGAGGACAACATTCAAATTCATATCACAGGAAATACAGTCCACGTATACTGATACTGAACAGTCTTGATTACAATACTGATACATCAATTCTAAGATGAAATATAGAGGAATATTCATGAAATTATTAAAAATAGTTAACGATACAACATTTTCGTTACCTGATTCAGAATCAATGTGTCAAAAAGTCAATACAAGTTTGAAATAATAAATGATAGAAAATCAATCGTTTCAAATTAGAAATCAGTTTCAATAAGGTGTAAGTCAATTTAATACGCTCTATTCGGAATACTGTCTTGGCAAATTCATAAAACTAACTACAAAATCATTACAAATTCGTTTGGATATGAAACTACTAACATACTTGATGAAATCTGCCGAAGTACTAACGTATTGGCAAAAAATCCTGAAGGGCGTGTAGTCGCAATCCAAATATATATAATAATTTCGGATTGAACCACTTTGATATCAAAATTAATTATAGGCATATAAGCCTTTTCGGCTGTCGTCAAAGGTTACGACCTCCAAACGTTTCAACTGCAACTACGGCAGTCATCTTCAGACAACTGCAACAAAGTTTCAGTTGATATGTCACGAAGAGTAGTTCGAACACGCAACTGAATATGACTACGGCAGCTGCAGTTGAAACGTTTGCGAATTATCTATGTTATATGTATTGATCTAGTTATATTCAGTAACTTATATAAGGGTTACACTTTCAAACCAAAAGTTGTCTTTGTTTAAATGACGTTAATCTTTTGGTATGGAGATCTTGAATAATTCAAATTTTTCCCATTTTTCCCAACTTGTAGAACATTCTGAATATAAATATCTAGATCATGGTTGGAAGTATATTTCCCAGAAGTGTTAGTCAATTTATCATAGAGTGATTTTCCAGAATGAACGTTCCGTACCCTTTGCGACGAAAAATAAAAAAAGTTTTCCATAAACATATAATTAAAAAATACATCTTTGACCACATACATCATTAGAATTGTCATAACGGGCCCTGTTCCTCGTTGTTGAAACATTATAAATCTTTTGGCACTGGGATTTCGACCTATTCAAATTTCACTGAACTATTGCAACTTTGATTCAGAACCTTCTAGAACGTTTTGGACATAAGTAATCTTGTGAAGTATCTTGATGAGTGTAATTTGGAACCTTTGTCGTAAAGAGGATTAGCTAATCAAGTAGCACCTCCAGGAGATCTCTTCTTGTCTCGCCGTTTTTGTGTCCAATGATGAGAGCTAGAGAAATATAGCGAAAAGTATTAGTATTCTTATATACATCAAACTCTGAATATATTTTTGGGAACAGTCACAAAATGTCTCATTGATACTATTGGTGTCGAGAGCGAATAGGTACATCATCCACATATCGGATCCAAGTTGGTGTAAAGTAATCTGAATCTTCTCTTGTTTTCTTTCCTAATCTGCTATTGGACAGATAAGCCATGAAAGTAGACAACGGATTGCCCATTGCCGTATTTCCATGCTGCGTATAAATACGGCGAGCTATAAACAATTTTGTCTTACACAAATTTGTCTGAGCTGTATATTCTCATCGACTAGTTCACCATCTAGTTTATTCACCAGAGACAGCGTTTTGGTTCTGGTGGGGAACAATGTTTGCAATATACTTGTGGAGTAATTTGGTTTTCCAGAAGTATCAACCAATTTATCATTAAACCATTTTCCAGAATGTAAGTTCTGGCTCTGAAATATTTTTGAACAGAAAATTGTTTCAACGGGGCTTATTTCACTAAAACATTGTCATTATTATTATTAACTAAACGAAAATAAAGGTTGACCTGGTGTATAGTTATTAGCATAAACAGCCAGAGAATCAAAGGAGTCATATACTAATATTTTTCTCCACCAATCTTTCCTGAATTTGTGCATAATTTTAAGCGTCAAAGCCAAAAATTAATCATTCCTTCGCTGAAAACTCCTAAGGCTAAATTATAGTTGATCATTCGTTCGAATTTGAAATACTGAGTCTGTGCGAGAAGTTTTGCTGAAAGTGTCAAAACTCATTTGAACTTTGCTCATTCATACACGTCACATCGAATATAAAAGTAGACGTACTAATTATGCATAATACCAGACTCGCGATAGTTCGTGATGTTCCTGTAATATTCATAAAAAGTTAGCGAACTGCAGTTACGAGCGCATAATAATTTGTGCGAACTTTAAAATCACATGGCAAGAGATAATCTGTTGAAATATTTCGAAAATGCCAACACTCTCTGTCTTTGTGAACTTTTAATTAGTATTAAAATTACGTTCATTATCTCACCTCTAGTTGTATTCAAGACATTGGGGAATTTTTATTATGATGTGAAAATATTATGTGATCATATCTCATTGGAATCGTTGGACTGATTTCATACTCCTATAAGATGTGCATATTTCAAAATTAAATTCACACATTTTTTTCATAGGAACAGCCTAAAAGTTGGAACCAGCCTATCAGAAGGTTGATTTTATTGCGCAGCATCTAGTTACAAAAATGAAACGCACCATTAACTTTTTGGCAAAATTCTAACAGTTTCGTACGAAGGCGTAGAATGGCCAGAAATTTTTTCATGAAGTAATCAGTAGCTTACAGAATTTAACAAAATTTTGAGACTGAAAATTGTAAACTCAAAGTCAGATTTTAACATGCAATACAGAAAAATCTTTAAGGCACTTGAACACCTTATTTTTAGGATTTGGATGGGATTTGAATCCCTGTGGAAATCCATTTGGAAAAACATTGTCAGGAAGTTTATTCCAGTAAACGTAGTTTTCTAAATGAAATAGATAGATAGATTGATTTTTTTTAAAGATAGATAGATAGATCAATAGATAGATAGATAGATATATTTATAGATAAATAGATAGATAGATAGATAGACAGATAGATAGATTATTGCAAGAAATACAGCTCCTCATAAACGATAATGAAGGAGACTGCATTATAGCTGGTGACTGCAATGCCAAATCCCCACAATGGGGTATGAACTATAGCGACACGAGAGGACAAGTTATGACGGAGTGGATTGCAGCCAATAATTTGATCGTGATCAAT
>WOGP01003014.1:0-15785 GCA_015342065.1 Leptinotarsa undecemlineata | reverse complement strand
TTTATTCCCCACAAGGTTATTGTGTGCAGAACATCCCATCCCGTCCATCTATCCCCACTTTTATGAGTGGACCTTAATTTACTGATGACAGTTTTTAAGTGCTTTTTCTTTCTAATCCAGAATCTCATTAAATCGTGACCCAACTTGGATGTAATTTACTGCATGGGGCCCCAAAAATCAAACTAGAGCCGAGTGTCTTTAGATGTGTGTCCCAGTGAATCGAAAAAGAAGTGAATTTGAAATCTGTAGAAAGTTTTTATACTTACCGGAGCTGGTTTTGATTTTCTACAAGTATGTAATACTTTTTAATGCATGTTTCGCCAACACCTTTGACATTAGATATTATTGTAGAGAGAAAGCTTCAGAATTGGCAAACCAGCAGCATTTTCATGCTAATTTAGATAAAAGAAACAAAAAATAACAACAAATAACTTTTGAAATTAAATTTGATTCATTTGTAGAAAAGATGATTTTGAGTTCAATCCTACTTTTTTTTGTCGAAATCATTAGCAAAATGTCATGAACAATTTATAAGTTTTATTATTTTCTTGGTCAAAATTGTCGAAGGTTCTATCTTATCTGTAGATTAGGGAGGGTGAATGTAGACCCACAGCACTTGGGCCACATGTGATCCATTGTACATCCTCTCGAGGAGTTGTTCTCCTAGGTCATCGTCCATCCTTTCCTTTCCAGGAAGTTGGACGGGTTACTAGGAGACATCTCCTTCATATTGGCAGGTGTAGTCCAAGAATCGCCCAACACACACTCTCTTTGGCAACCTTGAGGTGTCTCACGGTGTCCTCCGCGAAGGTTTTGGAAGGTGATGCGACATTACTGTCGTTGTGCAGCTTCTTCAACCTTCTTGGGCTTCCCTCCTTGGAGGTGCACAAGTGAGAGTACTATCCTGCAGAGGCAGCCGGTTCCTTGCCTTTATTCAAGGTGGAGCTCTTGGCGCCCGCCGCAGAAAGTGCCCTTGCTGTTGGAGGTGGAGTGGGGAAGGAGGAGGATGCACTTATAATTGCTGGCACTCCTGCTTCCTTCGCTCTCTTTCTCCTTATCGTATAGACGCCGCAAATACTCTTATGCCTTGGCCTTTGTATTACATCACGAAGTGATCTGCTATGTCCAGCCTCATTCCAAGCGGTAGATTGGGGTGGACATTTCTGTTCATCCGCAGCCACCATCTTAGATTGTGGTGAGCACTTTTGTCCAGCCTCGGAATTGATTTTTGTTTTTGTTGTTGCTGTTTTCGTGTTTGTTTCATTCATGTGTGTTCCCACGAGTAGCAAGGGAAGAGTAGGTCACTTCTGCCAGAGCCCCGCATTACCAGAGGTAGGCTGATTACAATGAGGTTTCGTCCAGGACCCCAAGAGGATCGTTCGTAACCGCATATCACCCTGCAGTCATTCAGCTGTCGGTACGATTCCTTACACCTTAGCTTGGGTGGACTGGTCCACGGTGGCATGTTTTGTAAAGGCTTTTGGAGATTTTCAGTTACCCTCATCCTACTTATTTCTGCCACTGACCGGCAACCCCGTCCATATGGTCACATTGGCTTCCCGGACACGGCCTCCAGTCCCCTAGTCGTTTCCCTATCCGACACCTGCGAACGCGCTCAATAGATAGCCCAACCCACGGGATTGTCAAAAATTATTTTAATGGATAAATCATTCTAATCCCCAAATAGCTGTTTTATTAATCGAATAATATTCCTTTTGGAACAGTGCAAGTTTAATAGTAAAATACGCCGTTCTCGGAAACGATATCAAAATGTAAAACATGTATCGATATACACGATAACCGTGCCTTCTCTTCAAATCGCTCTCCTCAAATAGTATTTATCATCTAGATTGATATCTAATAAATATTCATTTTGAAGCGAACCTTCTTATATTCGATTTAGGCATATAATTTGAGCACATTTGTTATGATGAAATAGAAAATAATAAGCCGTCTACCGATGAATGTGAAAGTAAAAGCGACTCCTTATTTCCTCGTAATGACCCGTATATACTCAGATAAGTAAAGGGAAACACTAGTTACGCTCGTAACAGAGTAAGACAAAAATACGGTTGCATTGTGATTTGTGTAATTCGATTTAGCATTATTTCCTTGGAAATAGCATGGCATATTGGTACAGATGAAGTGGATACGAGAACGTTTTATCATTTATTTCCAGGCGAAAATTGAAACAGATGATCAGTATATGAATTTGCATTTGTATAGTGAAATACCATCAGATTCCTCTGAAAAATTCCCCGTCATTTGGCAAATAGTATTTGAATGAGAGATTACATTATTGTACAATTAATAGAGTATTATATCCATATAACAAATGTTTATTACGCCTAGAGGATATAAGACATTTTAATGTCAAAAAAGATGGACATGTTATTATACAAATGAATATTTCAAAACATATTTGTTCTATTTTGGAACTTACCGACTCTCAACCATTCTACGCACAACCAAATTTTTTTTAGTGCAATTCCTCCTAAACTGGTTTCTACGAATACATAATGAATTGTTTGTTTTTTCTTATAATGTTATCCAGAGGAGAAACCTGCTTTCCGTCAGCGGAAGGCAGGCTCCTTCTCTCTCATCGGACAGACGCTAAGCGGTTAGTGTGCGATAGACAGATACTGTTAACAATATTACAAAAATCTAACCAGCAAGCATGTAATATTCTTCTATGATGTGAAATGTGGCTTGAAAATGATGATATAATTTTATATATGTACATTATTACTATCATTATTCAATCCAACAAAAGTAACAATTGGATTATAGTAGCGATGATATGTACATGCACAAAATAATCAATGAAATATTTCAATAATAAAACCTTTTCTCACATTATTATAATAATAGGCACATCATTTAAGTAATAACCCAAGCTTTTCTCAAGTTAAAGCATTTCGAAATAAAATATTTTGAGTTATCACTTCTGCCGGGCGCCCCAAGCCGCACATCAGAACTGCAATACTTTTCTCGATGCGCGTTTCACCAACCAAGTTGTCGTCTTCAGGAAATGAAGTGAACTTATTGAAGTAGATACTCTAGAATTTCAAGGTTGTTTGTCGTGGTTGTGATACATGTGGATTTTACAATAGTGTTTTTAGTTTTCCGGTTCGAGGTAATGATGCAAGCATCTGAAAAGCCGCTTCTGTTATATGCATGAATATTAATATAAAATAAATGAATAAACTGAAACGGCAAGTGGAATTGTTCATCTTGACCTTGGTATGTTGGGTTCTGCAATATTGAATTTTTCAAAGATACTGAAGTCTAGATTTTTTTAGATATGAAAGTTTGGAATGTTTGGATCGAAGGTTTGCAAACAAGTGATAGAATATATTGGATTTGGAATGTTCTCTAATATATCGGAGTGAAGGCAATATGGATCCCAGGAACACCAGTGTGTTATGGTGAAAGTAACCGACAGGAACTATCGATGGATGAAGATGTTGGAAAGCCATAAGCAGAAGTCACCGGATACAGGTCATGGAAACTGAGTTGGACTTGATGACCTCATTAACTGCAACTACTTTCATTAAAAAGTTTCTTCTTTTTGTCTTTTGATCTAAATAGTCTTATTCTAAATATCATTCAAATATTTTTCTTTTTTACAAAATCTTGTATACTTACGAACACCATAATCGTTTTCGATTAAGTTTTCAAAGCATTCCAAATATCAGAAAATCTTATGTTTCTATATAACTGTTACTGTAGTGTTATTGTAGACCAATAGAGTTTGAATGCTTTCTAACAGAAAAAATATATATTTTTTTGAAAGAAAAAGTCCACATAATTAGTTGATATTTTATCAAGACGCAAAAGTTTTGATAATCGATGGTAAATAGTTTCAGAACTCGCTTTGTTGAACATTATCGAGCACCGTGTGTCGATCTGTAGAAATTATAGGAATCACATGATGAAAGGTAAGACTTCGTTAGTTACTTCGAACAAGTTTCGACTTCTGAGTGTTGTCGTTCGTAGGGGAGTGATAGATGGTTAACGGAAGAACCATATTTTAGACATACGTTTTTTTTGTCCTGATAATCAACTTTAAATTAAAATTAAATTTTATAGCACACAAGTTCACAATCTGTGTCTATGTAAATACTTTTATAAAATCTGCTCTTCTTGAGCGATGTCTTGTGGATTTGTAGAAATTATACCTGATCATATTAGTCAATAACCAGTATAATATGAAATCGTTGTTGATACCAATAAACTAATTGATGATTCTCAGAGATGACAGTTCGCTATAACGATATGATTTAGGATAACGATAGAATTGGATGTTAAAAAATCCTCCATTGGAAAAATGATAAGTACAGTGAATCTGATGAAATCATCTTATATTTCAGAAAAAAACGATGTAAAGAGTAGAAACAAACGCTCACCCAGGAGCTAGCTCAGAAGTTCTGAAAATTTCGTAGGTGTTTTCCTGTAGCTGCTTTGTAATGCAAAATTATACGTATTTCACATGATTCTTCGACACGGGTTATTGAGTCAATCATGATTTTGGAGAGTTTGTGGCTGACAGGCTTAGTAATTATTTTCCATTTCATCAATCACTGTGAGATGTTCGAAATCTGCATAAATGTCAACAGATAATTTGAAATCGAAGTGGATATACTGATTTCATGAATAAAGAGATGGTCTAATGCAAATTGAAACATTTTCAATATGAATTCAATAAATAGTGATCAACCTTGGAAACGGATAGTTGTTTTTGATCGTTCTTAGATTTAGAAGAAATAGAAATATTCAAACTCTAAATAACTAGGTATATCCGTGATATATTGGATGACATAAATATATTTCGTATTTATGCAAATGTTACTGCGGCAATGAGCTCATTAGATTCGTTTTCGTAATGAATATTTGCGTAGGAATATCGAAACTTTTTCGAGGCCTCTAATAATGGTCGATAGATTTATGAATTGTATTGTTGATAGAAGTTTAGGAAACATAAACACATTTTTTTTTCATTTGTATTCAAGTAAAGAATATCTGAAACAAATGTGATTATATATATATATATATATATATAGAAAAAAAATCATTGAAACTTTCTCCAATTATATCAAGAATATAGGAAGTGTTTCAAATTGGATTAAAAAATAATTTTTGAATAATATTTTTAAAAAAAATTTAAAACTGATTTTCATATGTGTAGCTGTAGGTAACTCAGAATAAAAGCTGTATAAAAAGTCTATTACTATTCTGTAAATACATATATCGAACCCTTGAGTGTATTCCGAAAAAGATGTATGTTCAATTTTTGAGGAGAAAGAAATGGTTTCAAAATGAGTTTCTTCGTTAACCAGCTGCCTTTCCCATCCGAACCAGTAGTCAAAATTCGATTCCTGGAAAGGATCAGAAAATTTGTCCTTAGTTTGAAGCTGATTGACAATGTTTCGTGGTGCAGAGCATGTTTGGAATCAACATCATAACATCAAGTGGGCTCTGGCTGATATCATCCACAAGGAGGAACGATGGTTTACGAGAAAATTCAAAGAAGCCATATATATGATGTCCACCAACGCATTTAGTCAAGCTAGCGTAGAGATACGTAACATATGGAAACCTCTGATCAAGTGGAACACGACCAACTACCGCCAAATGGTCAGCTCCCACTAAAAACCAATGAAGCGGAGAGAGGGAAGAGGAGATAGGTGAAAACGATCGAATAACCAATAAATAGTCGGACCTCGAAGGAATTAGTCCAGTTATCACCCGAAGACGATAGTGGATATTAACAATCGAAACGTCGTGAAGTAACTTGGTTTCAAATCTGCTAATTTTATATTTTTCATTTTCAGTTCTTGTTAATAATCTTTCAATTTTTCAGCGAATCTTTTAAATTTTTTACAGATTCCTTCAGGGATTTCAAATTATTCTATTTCATATTAGACAATGGAAATCCAAACTGATGAATTGCGGAAGATTTGTCATACATCATTCCAAAGAAGGGATCGAACAAGTATCCACAATTGCCGTTGATTCAAAACTAAAACTGACTGACCAGTAAACTTTGTGTTGTTTTGAGATGGCATGAAACTATAATATTTTTCAACAGAAACTTCCGAACTTTGACAATTGATAACGACCATCTTGTTGAAGCTATATCTGTTAAATTAGATGTAGGTCATTTATTCAGTCTATTTTGCCAAAATACCATGGACGGATATTCAAAAACAAGTACAAATAATGAAATTGTTTCATCAAAATTGGTGTTCTATTCGAGCAACGTACCGTGCGCTTCGCCAATTATACTGTCCTTATGATCGTCCTGCCGAAAGGACAATTCACTATAAAGTGTTTTACAGAAACCGCGACACGTGTCACGGTTTTTAAAGCCCTTCATAGTGAAAATCATACAATAAACTGTATTAATTTTTTTATATTCTTCGGAATGATAACTAAATTTTTACAGCTGTGAAACACTATTTTGTGCGTCGAAAATGCCTGGCATTTGGAGAATTGGCAAAAAAAATTTAAGTTAATCCATTTGAAATTGTAGTTTGTGTTCCAACTATTCTAAAAACTACAAGTTCAGTTAGAATACTCGAAGAATTACTTCGATTGTGTTATTTCTCTGTCAGGCATTATAAAAACTTCAAAACACTTCGGTGTGCCTGTGCCAACAATTTTTATTGATGGTATTCGCTACTGCATTTTGATCGTATTCACTGTATAATCTCATTTTTTGGACAATTATTCATCAAGAACATCTTGTAAGTGGGTCGTGTATATACTGAAAATAAATTAATATTCATCACATAATATTTCGTTGAATTCACCATCATCAGTAGTAATGATATTTTATTCTCCAACTTCTGTATGACTAACTATTTTGAAGAATAATTCCGGAGTTTTTAGGTCAAAAAGTAGTCTCACTCGAAGTGTTCACATTGGTTTTTATATTCTACTTTCCCTTTGATATTTTGCCATATTGGGATGAACGTTTATTGATTTTGGTTGAACGTTGTAGGCTCGTAGAACTTCGTAAACATATCTCGATAATTGATGAATTCTAAATTGATATTCTAAAATAATCTACAGTATCACAAGTATATATCTTGTTGTGAGTTTTTCCTAATGTTCATGAAAAACTGGTAATGATCTGTTAATGATAAGTTTGTGAGTACAGAGCAAATTCCTAGTTCTCCCTGATGATCTCACTATGAACTTCCCAGTAATGTATATCTGCTTTTCAAAAGTACCTACATTTACAAACCTGGGGAATAAACTGACACAATACGATTTTTACAGGTGGAATCACTGAAACTTAGAAAAGATGTATGAAGTTGCTCTCTATTGTTGAATAATTTCAGTTTTTAAATTTACTCCGCTGGTATAAATTGTACCTGCATTTCCTTATTGGATTCGAGCATGGTAGAATTATTCACAATCTTATTTGACTTTACCTTATTTATTCCAATAGAAGAATGAACTATTATGTAATTTTCTCTTACACTCATGTTCTGTGAATCTTCTTCGACAGATATTGAGGTGTGTTTATTCACATCGCTATTTACATCGTAACTAGCTTCAGCGTTTCTATAAATGTTTACTAGTTCTTCGAAACTAAAATGCAAATAATTTCGTAATAAATTACATCTTTCGCGTATCAATTGTTACCCAGTGAGGTCTTTCACCTGGTAAACACTTCTAAATAATGCATACCTTAACCAAGTTGAATTTGGTTGTCGTGATAAAAGAAAATAGTTAAGGCTTTTGCGGGCCGTTAAAGGCCGTTTGAAAGCCGAAATGTCAACGTTTTCGTAAGTGTGCTTCACGTTTCCTACCTTTATCCAGTTGGTTGTATAGTCTCCATAAGTCATCCCAATAAAGGCTTTCGACAAAATTATTGAAGCTTTCATGGCCGAAGTTTTCAGTATAACTATTTTTATTCGGGTTTGAAGGCCGTCTATTTTTGAAATTTCTTCCTTAGCTGGTCTGATGTTGCTTGGAATCTCATATCGAAAGGTAGGACTTTGAAAATCATCACTTCTGACAAATTTTGAATACAACTCTGAGAACCCGTGTTCAAAAATTCAAAAAAGAGACTCATTCATTTGTTTTTCTTCTATCAGTGAATGTACAGTGATTTTACTTTTTGCAACCTCTCAATGTTGGAGAACCAGAAGAATTAGCACCCAAAATCTATTCAGTAGATTATGTTTCAGTTTATTTCATCGACTGCTGAAGATTACTGATCAAGCTAAACCGTCACTGTCGGAAATTTCTTCTCTTAGGGAATTTTCTTGGAGAGGATGTGTTTATTTGCTAAAAGAGAAAGTGTTGTTTGCCGAAGTCACGATATATAATTTTGTGTAAGATTCAATTCGTTTTATAATCTGTAAACATATAATTATCAGTCATTATACTTTTTTATCAATTATATTCTCCACATTACCACTGATGGCGTTTCCAATGGGCATATTCACCTATAAATTCGAGTTCAACCTGATTATGCTCCCTCTGTATGTAGTTTACATTTGATATCATACAAAAGTTTCAGTATTTGACAAGATTGACCTTGAAGTATGTGATTTAAAAAATGTTTTTCTGTTAATCAGCTGTCGCACCCCTACGAACGATAACCCTCAGAAGTCAAAACTTGTGGTTTTCAATCACACTACTTAATTACAAAAAAATCGCCTTTTCAAGCCTACTATACAAAGCTGAATTAAAAGATGAGAAAAAAATCATATGCGTGTTTTACGATTTCGTCAAAGTTCTCCGAAATGATGGTTCCAATTCCACCAGAAACTTGATTGTTCACGTTTGAGTGAAATTCAACATAAATACTCTTCAAATACCAGTAATACGTCATACTACAGATGTTTGTTGTACAAACTGAATGAAAAAAAGTGATTTTTGAGTGATTCAATTTTCATATCGTTGAAATATTTTTCATTTGGAAATTTCCAAATTTTTTTGTGTAATGATAAAGAAGTAAAAAACCAAAAAGATTGAATCTCTTTTGGAAAATATTTTCCTTAGTATGTACAAAAATTAAATAATGTGAAGGATAAATCAAGTAAGAAGAGATATATTGCAATTTATATTATTGAATGGATCGTAATATACGCAAACGTATGTAACATTATATCACCTCTTTAATGAAAATAAGGTTGTTAAGAACTGAAGTTGATTTAGAATGAGTGACATACATTTGAAACAGCTATTGAAACGAGACTCACAGATAACATTAGAAATGAGTTTCTGAATTTAAATATATGGAATATAAAAGTTTATGTGAAAGATAATGTCGATTTCTTTGTCTCCATTGAGACTAAAATATTCTCAAAACCCACATATGTCACTCAAAGTAAGTAACAGTTCTCATCCATTTCAAAAAAACGCATACTGACTGTTTCCTAGATCAGTCGCTCTTGTTAACAATTAACCTATAAAAAATGTCACTCATGTTGTTTTTTTCATTCATTTCTATTCGAATAGTGCGCAGTGAACTAATCGAACTTGTACTGCTGATTATTAATGATTGATAATTGTCTCTTTACGTAATTTCCTCCGTCAGTCAACTAATGGAATTGAAGAAGTAATCAAAGATTTTTTTTATTACGTAAATGTTTATATCATTTTATTGTGGCATGTGTATCCTATGTAACAACACAAGAATTTTTCATTTACGTTTTCAATATTTATCGATAGTGTTGAATGTCAAGCTATCGATTACGTAGAAATATATCATACGTAATATTGCAAAACATTTTCCACTATTTTATTATCTAAGATTCAAATATTATTGAATCTGTTGTCATTATCTTTCGGGTTTGAAGGTCGCCGATTTTTCGAATTTTTTCCTGACATTTCGCTGGCACGGGTGGCTAGCTCCTTCAAAAGTTTATGTATCCTGAGTTGTCTTCCTTATCTCCTTAGATTTAAAAACTTTGTAAAATCTTTTCTTATTTATAATTCCGTTTGTATCCCTAATCATGCAATAAATAGATAAATGAATGAATATGCTTCTCCCTGAGGGTGTTTTGGTTGACGCGAAACGATAGAGTGGCTCCAAGATCTTCAGATCTTACGCCAACAGATTTTTTGTCGGGTTATTTGAAATCGAAGGTTTATGTATGTAGACCGCAAAATTTACAGAAGTTGAAATATCGACTTAGGATCAAAATCAGCAGAATAATCCCATAAGTTATTCGCAATGTGTAAATTTGCTAATTATCAAGAAACTGGTTGATGGCAGTGCCGAAAATCTCATTTAACTGTTGTATTTGAAATTATTCTGTCACTGAAATAAAAATCAATTTTTGGTCACCTAGTACAAAGATATTAAATTGATGAATGCATTATTGAACGACCTTTCAGATGAAGTATCAGACCTCTATTTAAATTTAAAAATATCACTACGTGATTACGTTAACACCAATGACGGAATATCATTAGAATATACGCTGCAGTACATCAACAACCAATAAAAATGTTGAGAAAGTGAAGAAACTTGCTATGGATGTCAGGCATATTGGTTAACTGATGCCATGCATTTTTTTTAATTATTGGCATGAAGCATGTGGCAGCAAAGTTTGTTCTGGAATTGCTGAACTTTGACAAAAAAAAACCTTGCATGAGCATCGTCCAGGAATTGTTGAATGACGTCAATGGCGATTCAGATTGGTTGGAAAAGGTCATAACTGATGACGAGTCATGGGTATATGATTATGACATCGAATCCAAAGTCCAATCGTCCCAATGGAAGAGCCCAGGAGAGCTAAGACCAAAGAAAGCACGCCCAATTCGTTCAAGTGTAAGGGATCACTATTTTCTTTACTCGGCGTAGTGTATTACTCGGCGTAGTGTATTAGGAGTTCTTGTCATATGGTCGTATGTCAAAAAAGAATATTACCTTGAAGTTATGTGCCGCTTGCGACAAGCAATACAAGGAAAACGTCCAGAATTTTAGAAAACAAGTTATGGCTCTTGGATCACAATAATGCACTAGCTCACTCCTCATTGCTTACTCGTCATTTCTTGTTCATAATTTTTCGGCCAAAAACAACACCGTATTCACACATCAGCTACCGTATTTACCAGATTTGCTCCCTTGAGACTTTTTCCTGGACATTACAAAAAGTGTATATCAGAACTGCTTTGAGGATTGAGAAAAACGCTGGCACAAATGTAATTTATCTGAGGGGGAATACTTTGAGGGAACAAAATAAAAATTGAAAAACAAATCAATCTTTTTTAAGGAAAATGAAAATTCATGATTTTTATCAAAAGTACATTGCTTGCGAAATATTGAATTTGCTGCTCACTATAGAGTGATGTGTTGATTACTTATGTGACTGTATGGGGTGTGTGCACGATATATGAAAATGAAAAAAAAATATAGTTTTCAATTCATTCCAGAAAATGACCATTCAATTTAGGAAAAGTATAATAAAAAGCATACATACATCGAATAAGATATGAAGAACTAGTTCACAACCCACTTTATCCAAATCAGCAAGCATATACTCCGGGAAGGTCTACTGATGCAGCCCTTCACCATGTGGTAGGCAGAATCTAGAGGTCTTTGGACAACAAAGAATCCACCATGGGTATATTCACAGATATCGAAGGAGCGTTTGATTAAACAACCTTTACAAAAATTACCTAGCAACTAAACTCCAGGAATGCACCTCTGGAAGTAAGAGAATGGATACTCAAGATGCTCTCTAGTAGAGCAATAAGTATCAATGTAGAAGACATCACAGTGAGAGGACTGGTCATGAGGGAATGTCTATAGGTAGGGGAACATAGTTTTAGATACTCTAATTAATTACCTCAACAATAATGGATTCTACATAATTGCTTATGCAGATGACATAGTTATCATGCAGACAGGCAAATTTGTGAACGCACAAATTATTAGAAACATGATATAAAGACCACACACGGGGTCTTTCACCTCGTATAGTCACCTGGATCTACACTGCAATAATAAAACATATATTAACTTTCGGAGCCATTGCATGGGGACCGAAACTTCTACAAGCGAAGGCCATCCGAAAATTATATCAAATACAGTGATTGGTTTGCTTAAACATCACAGGAACCATGAAGACAACACCAACCACGGCAAGGGAATTAATTATTGGTCTGACCCCACTGAACCTGTACGTTAAGGAGGTTGTGTTGATGGCCATATTACGATTGCGACGATTGTGCAAATCTCGAAGTGGGAATGGGTCAATTGAGGCTGAGTCTATGGCTAGAAGCGGATACTGCACAACTCATGCTACAGACAGCCAGTGTTGCCATTGAACCCAGGTTTGTGTTGAATAAGCCCTACAAAATGCAAATAAAATAGAACACAGAGTTAGATGCCAAAAATGCAATACGCATAAATATAGACGGCTCAAAAACCATAGAAGGCTCAGGATGTGGAGTTTACTCCAGATCACTCATCCTAAGAATTAACTGGAGAATGGGAAAAATACCAACGTGGTTCAAATAGAACTGGCTGATATCTCAATCGCCACAAAACAAATAATCAGGAAAGGAATTTCTGGTAAAATCATAATAATTTGCACTGCCTTGAACAGGCAATGTGTTAACCCGGGGTAGTACTAGACTGCCAGCAAGATTTAGCCAAAGCCTTGATAGATAAAAACATTATCCTGAGGTGGGTTGAAGAGCACGACAGGAGTAAAGGTAATCGCATTGCCGACTCTTTAGGCAAGGAAGCAGCTGAACTAAAAATTTTAGGACCCACCTACGGCATGATGACTTAGACAATTGCGGAACTAGCCAAACACATGATCAATCCCTAAAGAGAATCACCCTGGGCAACCCTGGGAAAGAGGCGTCAGAGAAATATCTAGTGACAACCAGGAAAATCTTACGCTTAACAGTGGGACTTCTGACTGACCACTGTCAAGTAAAGAAACATCTCCATAATATGGGGCTTGTGGACACACCTCTATGCAGGATATGCGAACAGGAAGATGAAACTGTCAGACATGTACTATGCGAAGATCCGGAGTTATTGCCAATAAGAGAGTGTGTATTCGGCGAGTCTTGGCCTACACCTGCCGATATCTGTTCTGCCTGTTTAAAATATGTTTTTCCGTTAACCAGTTGTCACACCCCTACGAACGACAACCCTCAGAAGTCGAAACTTCCGCGAGCTAAAAACTGACAAGGTCTTACCATTTAACATGTGATTCGTACCTCCTATAAAGGTGATGTCTCCTAGTGATCTGCCTACCTTCCTGGAAAGGACAGGGTAGATGATAATATAGGACAACTCCTCGGGATAATGTACAATGGGTCACATGTGGCCTAAGTGCTGTGAGCCTACACTCATCCTTCCTGCTCTACAGATATATCGAAATTATTAAATACGTATGATCAAACAGATTGCCACTTCTTTTCTAATTAATAAGATCAAATATCTCTTAGTGTTTCTCTTCGAAACATTCCATTTAGATAATTTTTCATGAGAAATTGGTTTCATACATTCACATTATGAATCGAAATCCCACGCCACGCCATACAATAAACTCCCAAACTATCGCACAGATTTCATTAAGGTCTATGTCCATAGATCGAATTATTAGTAGGGAAGGTTTATGAGTATAATTTATTAATGTTTTGTTGTCAGTTTTCATCGGAAACGCTGCCTAATCCTTTCGAAGTTTTACAGATTGATTCACTAAACATTGTCCTTCTTCTATGGGTCTATAAAAAGTCCGCGATGTTATAAGTCTACCAAGAACAGCTGACTATAGTGAAGAAATAAAGGAGTTATAGCGAAATTCAAACTAGCGCGCAAGGAAATGAATTCAAGTGGTTTGACAAATCGATGTGACATTTGTGATGAAGAGAGTTTGTGAATGTTTTTTTTCACTAAGTGAGTCAATTGTTTATTACTGGGAATAAAAAGATAAACTTTGAACTATAGGGGTCGAAGGATTTTGCTTTATATCCTCCTGTACTATTTCCCAATATTATATATCATTCAACAGCTTTTTAAACTATTCTGAAATGTTTCACAATTCTATAACATATACTCTTTTGAGAGTTTCATTATAATCCGGGATATTTCAGGAAATTCCCGAAGGTGGCATACCATCTTCAATATTTCCAAACTGTTTTGAGATGTTCTGAAATGTTATAGAATGCTTTCGAATGTTCTGGGACATTCTGAAACTTCCTAGAACGTGAAATTTCCAGAATCTACATCTTCAAAATCACTTCCTATAGATGCAAACTGAAATAATTTTTTTCACAGATAGAGGAAAAAGAGCTACCGCAGCATATAATTCCGTTCATTGTGACACAAATGATTTGGGATATTTCACAATTTCCCCAAAAGTTTCGAGCTGGCGTGTGATATTGTGTAATACTCTTGATAGAATACTATATCTTCTCAAGGTCGATAGGAATTCAGAAATCACTTACAGGTCTCACCACTTCCTCCGAAATATGTAATTCAAATAATTATTTTTTTCAAAACATTGTGGAAAATACTAGATTATTCGAAATATTAACGGATATTTATGAATCACAAACTTCAGATTTCAACAGATCAACAGATGTATTTTTGGAACTTATTGGAACTTATTTGGAACTTATTGGAAACTACTTTGGGGTAAATTCTGTAAGTATTCATAGAGAAATATATTTGTTCATTGTGGACGTTACTGACTTCAATAAGTCTATTCTCAGGATTCGACAATGATGAAAAAAGTTCAGAAATTTACATGAATTGGAATTTTACTAGTCTGGACTTCCACTATCTGATATGATTTGAAATCTCTAAAAGAATAAATAAAATAAAAAAAATAGAATGAATATCTGAAAAAAGCAATTATATTGAGCAATAGTTTAATGAAATTACAATAAAATAAAAAGAAGCAGACACATTAAAAATGGAATAATTGAAAATGGAATGAAAATTAAAAAAAAGATGTCAAACCAAGTTACTTCACGACGTTTCAATTATTAGTATCCACAATCGTTTCGGGTGATGACAGGACTATTCGTCTGAAAGATGAAAGATAACTATTTATAAGTCATTCGAACGTTTTCACCTATACCCTCTTTCCGCTTCACTGAGTTAGCGGGAATTGACCGTTTTCCGCTTGATTAAAGGTATCCATATGTTGCGTATATATACGCTAGCTTGGCTGAATGCCTCGTTGGGCAACATATATGCAGCTTCTTTGAACTCCCTCTTGAACCAGTGGTCCTCCCTGTAAATGATCTCAGCTTGGGACCACTTATTGTTAAGTTGATGAGTCCATACATGCTCTGCTATTTCCGATTTGCTGGTTTCTCTTCTCTGTGTGTTTCACTGGTGCTCGACAATGTGGACTTTCAATGGCCTTTCAGTTTCACCGGTATAAGATTTGCCGCACTCACAGAGTATCCGGTAGATGCAGTTTTCGGAATCGAAGTTCGCGTGTGGTGGCCTGGTTGTCGTGAGGCTGCTAAGGATGGTGTTTCCGGTATTATATTTGTTCTTTCAGAAATTTCAAATCATAATATATCATATTCGACAATGCAAGTCCGAACAAATAAAATTCACCATGAAACATTGTCAACTACTTTCAAACAAACATAGATTATACTTGTTACTTTATATTGCCACACTTTTTGAATTATGCTTTCGTTGAACACGCGAGAGAAAATGGTCATTGCTTTTATTTTTCAAATCCATACATTTTATATTGAAGGGGTTATATTTTTAGGAGTGATTAATTTTTGGGAAATAAAGTTTTTGGCTTTCTACTACTCCA
>WOGP01003013.1:0-15789 GCA_015342065.1 Leptinotarsa undecemlineata | reverse complement strand
GTCGTCAAATTTAGATCCCACGACATCGGCTGCGGAAGCTCATCTTCACCGGCAGCAGAAGGTTGAATATACTAATGAGGATCTGGTAGTGATTTCGAATTGGTGTAAGAGAAACAAGGATCAATTCAGTGCCACAACAATCCAAGCATCAGTTTTCTATATGAAGATAAATGTCTCCACAGCGGATATAATAATGTCAGATCAGAAAATTCCGCTCTCTGCTTCGATAAGTTCGTTGGGAGTTTGAATGGCAATATCTACTTTACTCAAAATCTAGAATATTTGATCCCAAACAGCTACTTTTTATAAATATTACTGGTGTACAGCATAAAAACAAAAAAAAATAACTACTTATCACCATAAATATGCTACATATCGAAATAATAGTATCGTCATAACTTTAATGCTCAAATCAGTTGGGCAGAAATCCTTCCGGTATTCAGGAACAAAACTCTACAGTTTTCTTCCTGAAAATTCAAGATGCGAAACAAAATTTGAAAAACTTATGACAAAGATTAAATTATTTGTCAAGAATAAACCACGAGTAGAGATACATAGACAAATATAAATTTAAATACTTACTTTCACGATGGTGGATATATATGGTGTATTGATTTGTTTGTAGTCTGGAATCCTGATGATTAAAATCTCTATATCCATTGATTTTGTGATTCATTTATATTATGTCCAAATTTTTCCAGTTCAAAGATATGTTTTTATTTATACTTAGTACCCATTTTGAATATGTCCAATTTTAACTTATATTCCTATCTATATCTAGTACTTATTTCAATAGATGTATTGGTTTTATTCATTTATATTCTTTTTGAATGTAGCTATTTTGAATTTATATCAACGTACGTAATTTAAAGCATGAATCTCTTCCAGTGACGGCTCGTGCATTGGAGAACAGGGAAGGCTAAAGTCATATAAACTATATACACACAAAAAAACTCGCCGGAGGCGCGAAAATTCTTATGTTGTTGCACTCTTTGCTCAATACTAAAGTTAGGGTGTGGACATGACAATGCGTTAAAAGTGCATGAGGAGCTATAGACTTTATTTTAGTATATAAACCATTTAAATGGTCGGCCATGACCGCAGTCCCATCATAGGTTTGCACAATTAACTTTTGCCTAAAATTATAGATGTTACACGTACGAATTGAAGAATTTAAAAAATCGTCAGCTATGTGCCCAGATGAAACATCATGAAAACCCATAAAAAGTTCTACCACATTACTATCTTTGACATATCTAAAAACGATTAAAAGTTGTGACGTACAGGTAATATCGGTAGTTTCATCAATTTCCCATGCAAAAAAAGAAATACTTTCAATCTCCTTGCTTATATATTTCTCAAAAATATATGGCACACTGTCTATAATAAGCTCATTTTGGATGGTTTTTGAGGTGCCCGAAAAAACGCTACCGTTCAAAAAAGTGCCAAATTTTGAATCATATTTACCCCATAATACAAGGTAATTTTTCAAATTCGAATAATCTATTTCAGAGCACGTTTGATATTTGGTTTGTACGGAAAATAAAACACAGGGCCAACAAAAAAGTTTTTCTCGTTTAATGGAGCCGGTTAACCAATCGCATTTATCGTACTAACTAATATTAAATTCTTGATTTTGTCGATTATCTGACGCTTTAATTGAAATCAAATTTGGTCGAGGCCTTCCCAGAGTTTTAATAGTGTAAAATTTATTATCATAAGATAAACACTTAAAATTATTTGTCAGCAACCATTCGACTATATCGTCAAATTTTTTAATTTCGTCCAACTTATCCATAATAAATGGAAAAAAAACTTACCGAAAAGTGAAAACCTGAAAACACCTTCAAATTGAAAGGAAACACTTTAAAAACACCTTAAAAATATCCACAAAAAGCACTGCTATGATACAATACTGCCTGTTTTATACATAAATAACAAATATTATCAAGAAACACTGAAACGATTTACCGAAATATTTTTCAATCCCGGTCCGTCATGGCATCCCGTCCTAATAATTAAGTCAAAAACAAACGCAGTAGTACACTGAAGAAGACCAACTGGAAGCTAGCCTCTTCTAACGCTATAATTTCTGCCGCTAAAATTACAAATCGGGACGTATGTCGCTGGCTGGATCGGTCTCGCGGAGCTTGTGTTTTTTAAAGTGGTCGGAGGCTTAGCTCCCTTGCAACGTATCAACGTATGGCATTTATTATTTCGGGTTGATGGTTTCTTCGTTATTCGTTCGTGGACGGTGCGTTTAAGGTTTGTTCATGCAGGGTACAGTGTGGTATGTACTACGTAGTGAGTGATAGTGTTTTTTCGGGCATATTATGTATTTATTTCAAAAATTAATGGTAAAATAATGATACCCAAGCATTTTTAGAAAAAAATAATCATAATTATTTGTCAATATCTGTTAATTTATTGCGATGAATATCCTCTACTCGGTTGGAGTAGTGAAATGGATCCTAAAGGAACTGTATCAACTCGACGTAAAGATTCGAAAAATTATGTATCTTCATAGGATTTGCATCCCAAATCATCCGTGCCACGGTTGTACTTCTCCCGACGACAGAGAGGTCGTAAACTTTTCAGTTTGAACAAAATTCTGCCCGTTTTTATATTTACAAAAAAAACAGATCAATTTGAGAAATTATTCAAAATACAGCCAATAATTCTGAAATCGGTGCCTGTGCGAAAGTGGAGATTTATGCTCTTGTTTTGTAAGTTGTGACAGGAGAACGAAGTTCACGAATGCTAGCTAGCAAGTTTCCTTCTGAATCTGCCTTGCATCAATAAGTTCTTGAGTGGAAGAAGTAGAGTCTGCATTAGAAGCATTATTCAGAAAGCAAACGCTTACACTCAAACGATGATTCACCAAACCTAGAGGCAAAAAAGCCTGCATCGCTGACTTACAACTACCCTCATAAATGAATGTTTGCTGTGGTCATTGAGTTGGGAATTTTGAATCAAGAAAATCCGATAAGGGTGTAGTTATTATTCTGCAATCATGGGAGAGCTTCTCCATGATATACAGCACAATGCTTCCTAAGCCACGTATTTGTGGTACTTACCTTCTTGACGAAGATAATCAAAAACTAAGAACTGAGAGAAAAACATATAAATGGTCTGTCAACCTCGGAACGGATTATTTCTCACAAGGAAATTCTATCCGTGGGCCACAGAACACATATTTTGTGCCTGTCCCGGATCAGGTTTTCAACTTTTGGCAGTGCTCCACTCCTGCCTGTTGAATTGAAAGTAATCGATTCTTTAAAAAGCTG
The DNA here is from genome assembly GCA_015342065.1 of Leptinotarsa undecemlineata. Lineage (NCBI taxonomy): Eukaryota > Metazoa > Arthropoda > Insecta > Coleoptera > Chrysomelidae > Leptinotarsa > Leptinotarsa undecemlineata. Next base: position 12,502 of record WOGP01003013.1, on the reverse strand, counting down.
GATCTATTCACTTATTTTACTTAGAAATGTTCTTATCAAGGTCAGAAGAGTTCAGCTATTGCATTTATGACTCGGTCAGTATAAATGATGATACCTATGGTAGATCGAAATAGCCGCCAGGTATATATAGGCTCATGTTTATACTTACTTAAGAATGTGCACTATTAGTACCTATATCCGATCGAAGACCATCAAAATGTTTATGGCTATTAAATATACGCAACGCAAACTTTTCCTCCTTGAAAACGTATCTATTCTACTTGTTTACAAAAACTGTTATTCCACTATTTTTCCATATGTCAAGAAAATATAAAGTGATCAAAATTTAAAATAAAACTCAACATCTCATAATGCAACTTTTTTGAGTTGCATCTAGTTGCTGGTCTACATCCAGGAGAATCGCTCTTCTCAGGATATAATCCAAAGGTCTGATTAATTTAAGCTTCAAGAAGCAAACTACGCGGTTGAAGTCTCAGACTGCGAAGAGTGAAGAATGAACCGGCATCCTAAAAAGAAATATCTGGTATAGCAGACTGGTCGAAAAACGAACATTGGACTGGAGCTGGAGCTGGAATATAGTGTGCGGTGTGAAATCTTTATTTTACTACCCACTCTACGCAAAGAACGATAATTCAATGCCTCAAATAATTAGCTATTATTGAGCTTGTGAAGGTTTTTGAAGTGATACGCCTAACGAGTTATGAAGTTATCAACTCAATTTTATGTAATCATTCAAAAATTAAACTCAAAATGCTAGACTTCTACATCATTCTATAATTATGTTACTTGTTTCACTTATTACCATTTGCTAACGCTCTTGACTTGCAACAACGAATCTTCGTAATTTCAAAGCTGCGGGTAATATATTTAGCGCTTCCTATCTTCAAATTTCAATAAAACAAAGTGTGTCTGAGATATTATAACTTTTTATTAGTTTCAACGAACTGTTGATGCCATTATGTGTGAAATATAATATCGTTCAAATGTCCGCCCCACGACTCCTTTGGGTGGAGCGCATTCGAAACGTGTAATTTTCCATTACTCTGGCTTATAAATCAATCTAAATTTGACCGATGGCATTGGTTTGTGCCTCATTCGCATACACATGTCACTCAAGAAAGCCCCACAAGAAGAAATCTAATCTAATCGCACGATCTCCATGACCATTTCACATTATCTCCACGTGAGCTGACCATGCCCTCAAATTGCTCGTGCAGAATATCCAATGTGACAAGAGCAGTGTAGCAGGTAGCGCCGAAGTGCAGCGAACTTTCGTAAAGCAGCTGCTATTGGGAGTAATACTGTGGCTACAAGAAAACACAAGCCCGAAGAAGCTTTGATAATATAAACTGAATCATGACCATGATATATACTGAATCATGACCATGAATCAATATGAGGTGACACATCAGGCCAATAGAGATGTATATCCTTGCTATTCATATTTTCAAAAATTAAAACAAAATTGTTACCCACCAAAAACCATTAGCGAGACTCTTGCAGAGGTAGCTTTACAAGACTTGTTAAACCATACAGCTGTAAATATTTAGATCTTATTCCTCAAATATATGCTCCTGATGAAAATTCGAACTTCGGCTTCTTCTTCATGTAAAAATGGGGATGTGGTGGGTCCAGCCAAATTCAATTTAAGCAAAAGTTTGAAGAAAAGGGAAGCAGTGATGCAAATATATTTTTGAGTTCCTTGGTACCTCTTCGACTGATGAATGGTAATCAAATAATATGGCAGAACACGCAACCTTCATCATCAAGATTCTGCAGGCCTACCTATATAACGTATCAGATATATAAAAGAAGATAAAGATTAAAGGGGTTATATTTTTAGGAGGGATTAATTTGTGGGAAAGAAAGTTTTTTGGCGTTCTACTACTCCATCATAATACAAAAAAAGAGATGTGGGAATCTTCCATAAAAAGGAAGGAAGTAATCAATTTGAAAATAAGTAACTCTATTACATGGATGTATAGATCATGCAAAGAAGTAACTTTCAGGCACAAACTGGAAGAAAGTCCTCCTGAAACACCTACTTTCATATACACATTGAATTACATGAAAGAAAAAATTCTTTCGAAACAAATACTCCTATATGAACACTGAATTATACAGGAGATACTTTTCTCTACTCAGTTTGTATTCCAAACATTCGTTATGGATTGAAATCAGATATCATTCACATCAGTTCTACTTTAAATGAATGGTAACAAATTGCACTCATATGGAACACTGTCATCCCACTGGTATACATCAATGTTCCGCCAATTGCCTTAAGGCTCTTATTCAGTACCAACTTGGATAACATTATAGAAAAATACACGTGAATGAATTGTGTGCCTGGTTCAGTTGAATTTTGCACGGGTGCAGACCCAAGTCACGAAGCAAAATTCGCCAAGTTGCGGTCTGCAAAATTGACTGCTTTAGATTCTCCTGCACACTCTCATAGACAGCGGTGATGTTTTTTGGCATATCTTGCATTTCGTCGACGTACGGGTGTTGGTCAATCGTTTACTGAACCAGTGTACTCAAATTTATCCAACACATTGTGAATAGTCCTCTCGGTAGGACGATTATGGCGACCGTCAAATGGGCGAAGCGCGTGGTACGTTGCCCGAAAAGAACACTCATAGAGATAGAACAATTTTATTATTATCACGTGTTATTGACGGTTATATCCGTCCATGGCGATTTGGCAAAATAGACAGTAGGTTGCACTAGGGGCACTGACGAAGCAAAAGTGGCATCGAGAATGGTCTAGGAATGCCGTGAGGAATTGAGGAAACTAACGAACTATATACGGATCCTCAACTTCATATATAGGTCGTAAACCAACTGTGGGAGTACAAAAATCTTTGGTACGGAACCAAATTGGGAACTGGATTTATAAGAAACATAAAGAGTACTGGCATAACATACCCGGGAACACACATGGGAAAACCTTTATAAAACGGTCACTGTTCATTATGAGGGCACCTGAATAAAACGTAGCTGTGAAATATTGCTGCATGCAATGAAACAATGGGACAGAGACAGGTCGTCGTATTTTATGAGGGAGTGAAGCTTTGGATCACACTTGGCAAACAATTAATGTACATGACACTGTCTCTAGACACGCTTACGAAAACTTCAGATGTGTAGTTTCACATTTTATTTTGTTACATATTGTTGATAAATGTAGAACGACTTTTTCTAGCAACACTTTCACAAAATAGTAAACAAGTATTTATGTTCGCTATCTGAACGGTACTCGAGCAGTCAAAAGCAGTCGCACAGTGGGGACTTTGAAAATTTTGCGCTAGTCTTCAATGAAAAATTAACTTTGTAAATATTTTAAACCGTCCTACAATCATGCGAACCCGAGTAGGCCTGATGTTACGCATTTGACAGTCTCACAAACCACTTGTAGTAGAGTAAGTGGTTTGTAGACAGACAGTCTTGAGTCTTGATTCCTTGTCTAAGGTCTTGACCAAAGAATCCAGTTAATAGTTGATGTATTCTTTGGTTTTGACCCATGACAACTGTCAATAGGTGACACGTGACGTATGACTGGACTCTCAATAAATATGTTGAGGAAACGTTTCAAGTTTAGTTGGAACTAATTTTACATTTACAGAATAAACAAATAATCTCAGTTCTCAAATATTTTTCAGGTTTCCCTAAACATTCCATGAGTTTATTTTCGAAAATTATTCGAAACATCCGTAACAGTTTCTCCAGAACGTCCAGTATGCAATCAGTTGAAGATTACTTGTACTACTCCCAAGTAAAATTACAAAACTTTATTGAACAACGATTGGACAAAGATTTGGGAATGCAAGATTACCTAAAAAACGTTAAGTATGCTCCTGTCGAAGATTTCAATCCAGGTATGGATTAGCTTTCCTATTCAAACAATTTGACAAATATTTTTTTCAAGGTTTGGAGTGGTTTAATGTAACTGAACCCCTGTCTTTCAAAAAACATCTCAAAGGAAAGGTGGTGGTATTGGACTTCTTCACTTATTGCTGTATCAACTGTATGCATATTATTCCCGATCTCCGAGAAATCGAAAAGGAGTTTTCTGTGGAAGATGGACTAGTAGTGGTAAGTTCAAAATTAGTTGCTTCCCAAAAAAAAACTGTCTTGAACCTGATGTGTCAAAATTGCTACGCTTATTTTTATTTCATGACACAAAAGTTGTGAATATTTATATTGAGCTTCAAACGGTCATTTATAATGATTTATTGATTTCTGATTGGATATATTGTAAAAGGTTGAATTCACAATGAACCTAAAATAATTGTTACAAGTGTAAAGATTTCAAATAAACATTCAAAATTGTTCAATACCAGTTCATGAGTCCCTCAGGTGTAAGTTCTTAGTTCCATTCTGTTTTGGCTCTACCTCCATGATTTAAAGAATTCACCTGTTTCAGGAAAATTTATAGGTACTTTTCGCTGATGACGCTACAATTTCATGGCATGGAAGAAATGAGAATCAATTTGAAATGATTATAGCCCAAGAAATGAAAGATGTGAAATCTTGGTATCGCTCAAATTCTCTTTGTTTCAGTATAAAGAAAACAAATATAATAACCTTTTAATTCGCATTCATTATCTCGTCTTAGATGAACATTAAGTTTGAAATAAATCCTGTACAACTTTTTTCTGAGAAGGGTAGCATCAGGTGACCCACTCAGCATATACTCATTCAATCCCCCATTTTTTTAGTACTTTTTTATGCAATCTTATGATATAACATGCTTCTACTGGGTACCCTGTGTTGATTATTTGATTAGTTTTGAGTTATTTATTTATTTTCTTGATCTTATTACCGTTGAATTATTGTTGTTTTGGTGTTGTTGAAAAAGAAGAGTTTTTATGTAAATTTGACATTATCAATAAAATAATTGTCCTGACTAAGAGTGGATATTTTTTTGGCACGAAAGTTTAATACGAAATAATACCCTGTGTATCGACAATATTTTCACAATAACTTTACTCCTTCAACTCAGACTTCTAATGATATGAAACAATTATGTTTTTAAAGCATCTTCATCACAATTTAGATATTTCAAATTAGTTTTCATTGAAATAGGTATTCATTATTTCAAGGAATAAAACGAACTGTAACATGTAAATATAGTAGTGAAAGGTTATTATATTCTTCAAACAATTATATGCATGACTATCGAGAAAGAGCATTATCCAGGCAGCGAATTACTCTTTTGAGCTATGAAAATTCAGTGAGAGGCCTTTACTGACATAAACACTGTTTGTCTGATATTTTGAATTACCTATTAGTTTTGTGCTTATGTTGTCAATATGCATTTTCAAAGTAAATTTCTGATTTAGAATGATTTTCAGAAACAGTGTTGTATGACTTCATTTGAGAATTTCAGAAGTTACTTTTATAATTATTTATTCTTTCAGGTTGGTGTTCATAGTGCCAAATTTGAGAATGAAAAAATATCCTCCAACATTTTAGCTGCCGTGCAACGTTACAATATTAATCATCCAGTTGTTAACGATGCAAATTCAGAAATGTGGAAAAACTGTGATGTACACTGCTGGCCAACTTTGCTCATCTTAGGCCCCAATTCGAATCCTATTGTAATGTTCACGGGTGAAGGTCATAAAGATGATCTTAGAGTTTGTATTCGGAATGCTCTGAAGTTTTATAAGGAGAATAACCTAATATCTAATCATCAGTTACCATTAAAATCAGCATATCACTTTCTACCAGAATTGAAAGGACCACTTTTATTTCCGGGAAAAATTACCAACTTCATGGATGAAAATAATCATGAACTCTTAGCAGTCTCAGATACTGGTAATAATAGAATACTGATCTTGAAGGATGATGGAAGTATATTACAACAAATTGGAGGCAGGAAACTTGGGTTTAAGGATGGAAATTTAGAGGAAGCAGAATTCAACAATCCCCAAGGACTTGTTTTTCTGAATAAAGATATTTTATTTGTTGCTGACACAGAAAATCATGCGATTAGAAGAATAGATCTGAAGGAACTGAAAGTTGACACTGTTGCAGGTAAGATTGAAAAAGTGGAATTTCTACAAATAATTATTCTGAATGTGATTAACTCCAACAATTGTTACTATGAAGAATATACAGCTGTGATCCTCCTGGATTTTTTTTTAATGTTACTCTTCCAGATTAAAAGCTTTTGAAAATTTATAATGTTACAAAAATTGAAAACTTGATCGAGAAACGAATTCAAAAAGTTATTGTTTGATTAGAAATTATTTCCAAGGTTGCCTAGAGTTAATTTTCGAAAGTGATAATGGGTACTGCATTGAAGGAGATATAGACGTTTGTAATTTGAATTGGATCAGGAAAATACAAGAGTAAATAATTCTTGGTTGTTTTAGGTCTTCCAAAAGACACATTCTGTTGACACATCGGCTGTTGAACTTTACTGATCTTTTAGAGTCGTATGGAATACTCCCGACTAATTTCACACTTACACAGGTGTATACAAATTTTAATTTTTGTAAGCAGTTTTCATAATTGTTGTGTTAACACAACAATTAATATTTGAAACACATTTGAGAAAAATATTAATAACTTCATATTGAAGAGGAAAAAGTGGAAAAAGGTTTACCTGGATAATATTGTTGAATTGAAGTGCAATAGCTTCTTTGATACGTTGATCCACTACTTTTAAGTCACATGCTCATTAAAAAATTCAACACCAATTCAAAAACATGGATATCAATTGAAACAATCACATATTCTGAAAAAATAAAATATAATACTTGATTCTGAACATAAAATTTCTAAAAACCAACATAAACATCTCTTACAAGGTACTGAAAGTCAATTCTACTTCAATCAAATTCAAAACTCCTCAAATAAAAGTTAAGCTGCTTGACAGATTATACTGAACTCAATGAGAAGATAGTACCCCAAAATAACATTGCATTAAAAGTAGGTAATAAAAGTTTTGGAGAACATTTCATTTTTCAAATATATTAAATGACTTTTATGACTATACAAAAAGACTTTTGTGCCCAAGTCTTTCAAGTCATCTCGAGCGGGGTTGAATGGTGTCTGGTTTTTTAGTTATTTGACTTTGAAGCCATTTTAAAGAAAATACGATTACACTGGGGTCTCAATGTGTCTACTATATTACCTCTTTTTTATACAATAGTGTGTGGCAATCCTGTGAATGATATCTGAATCAATTCCATAACGACTGTTTTTTTGGATAATTCAATGTTCATATAAAAGTAATTGTTTCTAAAATATTTTTCATTTTATGTAATCCAATATTGTTTTCAAAGGGTTTTTTCATCCAGTATGTGTCTTACATATGTATACACCCTGGGAGAAATTAAATTTGGCCGATAGCTAATTGTCAAACAACCATTATCTAATATACAAATGGATGTTTGTTGGTTGGTAAGTGATAAACTTCTACATCGCTCAACTGATCGTGATGAAACTTGACATGTATATGTATTTTTTCATAGAGAAGGTTTTTAGGCTATCCATTTTTCTGTAACTCGCCACTAGAGGGCGCTGCAGAACAATTTTTGAAAGCACTGTTCTATAATGCTGCGCTCGCCTAATTTCGTTGATTCTGATTCTAACAAAACATTGGAACAGCCGCGATACAGCAACATAGTACTAATTAGTACTACAACTACCAAATTCAATACGGGCGAAGCCGCGGGCAAAAACTAGTATAATATAAAACCATAGGTTTTCACGGTCGGATTCACAATTTAATAGAACAAAATATAGGCTAGTTGACCTGGAAACTGAAGTACCAAATATTCCGAACACACAGTGATGTGTTCGTTCACCACTGATGATGTCTGCTGCAGCAGCAAATCAAACGTTTGGTATTTCAGGTTCCATTCGACCATGTCCTGCTTGCCCGGGTTCCGTTTTCTTTAGGTCTACAGGGTGTAACATAAGTACGTTAAAATATTCAAGTGACGTATTCCTGAGACAATTTTAAGAAAAAAAGTCTATATGAACTTATGTCCGAAAATGCTTCGTTTCGGAGATACAGGGTGTTGAAATTGAATTTTTTTTGTTCGCCTTTTGAAAATAACTCTTGCAAAAAATAAGTTATTTGTACGAAATTTGGTACCCGGATTTGTTTTGACGTGAGAAATCATAATTTCGTATTAATTTTCATGTAACATATAGAGGGCGCTGCGTACGCTGTCATTATTTATTTCAAATTGCTCATATCTTTTTTGACAGTAAACTTTTTTTACTTTTCATGAAAAAACCTAATTCCCACACTTTCTCCAAGTAAAAAAGGTACACCTCCTCAACAACGCTGGAGGTGATCTTTTTCGAGATATTTACAATTTTCTATATCGATGCATATTACTTAGCTCCTAGGGCTCTAAGCGAAGTTGCTGAGAACATTACAAAAACTAAGTTTGTGGTGGACCTCGTCAAAATAAACAACTTTTTCCTATGAAATGTTTAACGAAGAATGATTCGTTTTCGAATTCGCATTCGGCTTTGCTGACGGAAATTTAACTATTAATTGACAAATTCAAATGAATTTTAAAATAGTTAAAAATGAGACAGCGAACTTCTATTTTTATAAACAAACTTTCATAGCCTACTCGATTTAATTAACTTAATTTGCAAGCGGAGAGTGTCAAAAATTATTGAAATCAAATAAGGCTATAAAGTAATATGCATCGATATAGAAAATTGCGTTGTTGAGGTGTACCTTTTTTACTTGCAAAAAGGTGTGGGAATTTGGTTTTCTCATGAAAAGTAGCAAAAGTTTACTGTCAAAAATGTTAGGGCAATTTTAAATAAATAATGACAGCGTACGCAGCGCCCTCTAGATGTTACATAAAAATTAATTCGAAATTATGATTTCCCACATCAAAAAAACTCCGGGTACCGAATTTCGTGCAAATAACTTATTTTGTGCAAGAGTTATTTTGAAAATAGGAACAAAAAAATTCAATTTCAACACCCCGTATCTCCGAAACGAAGCATTTTCGGACACAATTTCATCTAGACTGTTTTTCTTAAAATTATCTCAGGAATACGTCACTTGAATATTTTAACGTACTTATGTTACACCCTGTATTTCATAAAGCTGACAATTTATATTTTGCATTATAGGAACTGGTGTGCAAGGGCAAGACCTTCATGGCGGTAAACTGTGGACCAGTCAAGCAATATCTTCACCATGGGACTTGTGCATCTACAGAACACCTGATATGGATTTAACTTTCCACCCTGACGGCAATCCACCAGTTCGTAATGTTCTGATCATTGCCATGGCTGGCACTCATCAGATTTGGGCGTTATTTCTTGAAGACACTGTATGGTGGAAGTGCAAAAAATACCCAGCTGGCACTTGTATAAATATAGCAGGTTCTGGAAAAGAGGAAAATAGGAATAACAGCTATCCCCATGCAGCTGGTTTTGCACAGCCTTCAGGTCTAGCCATATGTCACACAACTAAGGAAGTTTACATTGCTGATAGTGAAAGTTCCAGTGTTAGAAGACTTCATCTAATTGACGGAAAAGTCACCCCAGTTGTAGGTGGAGCTCGAAATCCTAATGTATGTATTTTGATTTCAAGAAGTACCTTAATCTTTGAAAAACGTTATTCTGGAAAAAAAATGGTTCTCTTTTTTTAATATCTGGAGGCCACTTGTGTTTGGTATAATGTATTTATGAAAGGGCATGGTATAATATATGTATGAAAGGATATTTGTTGTATCTCATTCATCCATTTACAACATGTAAACCTTTATTCGAATAACTCCAAATATTAACCCTTCCATGTTTGTATATGCTTGAGCTGATTATGTACATTAAAAGAAACTAAAATGAACTAATGAGGATACTCGTATGTATAATACTAGGAATAAAGAAAGGCTTCGACAACCTTTTTCAAGGTTATCAGTCTGTAAAAATTCTTCAAAGCGTATTGTATACATACAAGAAACCAAAATGAACTACTGAGGAATGAGATACTCATCTGTATAACTAGGAATAAAGAAAGACTTGGAGAACCCTATTCAAAATATCAGTCTGAAAATTCATCAAAAAATATTGGTATCAAATCTGAATTCTGTTTCCTTTTTGAAAAAGTATTTTATAATGTTGAAAAATTTAATATTTCTTGATATTTTACTATTGATTGAATCACTCTCATGGTCTGAACATATTGTTTATTATTCATGTGTATAAAATTTTCCAATATCAGTTTTTCAGCTCTCAATTGAAACTAATTTCACCAGTAAATGAAACTAAACTTTGTATTCTTCAAATTGAATTACAATTTTTTTTGTGTATTTACATAGTTTGCCATTGAAAGTTTTCTATGTTCAAATGTTTTTTCAATTAATTTTCAGGACCTGTTTGCTTTTGGAGACAAAGATGGTACTTTATTCGATGCGAAACTCCAACATGTTCTTGGACTGGCCATTAGTGGAAATGAGAGAATACTTTTCGTAGCTGATACTTACAACCACAAACTGAAGAAAGTTGATGTGGTTGAAAACATGGTGACTTCTATAACCATACCTTCTGTAGACATCAAGGGTGGTTCGTCAACTGGATTGCGGGAACCAGCTGGACTTTGTGTTAGTTACGATAACAAGAAATTATACTTAGCGGACACGAATAACCACTCGATCAAAGTGTTATATTTAGATTCTAACCAAAATGTGAATAAGATTGAGACGATGACTCTGAGTAAGGCTTGTGATAAAGTAACAGTTTTGGATAAATCAAAGTATGACATAGTTATCAGAAATCCTCTCCAAGTCAGTTGTCAAGGTGGAAAGCTGATAGTGAGCATGGACCTAGTCTTTGAAAATGGGCTGGGCCTGACGGAAGGTGCTCCACAAACTTGGTTGGTGGACCTACCTGATATAACGTGGTCAGCGGTACCATTGAATGGTACAGACCTAAAGAATATAGGTTTAGTTATTAGCGTTCCAGTGAGTGAACATGCCAAAGAGAACAATGTAGATTTTATATTCAACTTGGTTACATGCACGTCTGAGACTTGTTTGCCAAAAAGTTTTATTGTAAGACTACCTATTCATTATCAGAATGAAAAGAAGATGAGTATGAATGAAAAATTAACAGTGGCAATCAGTCCTAATAAGTTGAAAATTTTGTGATGGAAGTAATCAATAATTTTTATTTGATAATTAATTTTAAAAATTTTAAAATGTATATATTCTGTTGAGTACTATGAAAGAACCGTAAAACTTTTCTCAAAGTTTTTCGTTAAACCAAGTTTGGGTTATCAGGAGATGATCTAAACTAATTTTTTAATAGTTTCAATCAACTACTGTACTTTGTTATTGGAGAACATATATCTTATTGACAAAACATAGGTTACACAGAAAAATATAAGTCCAAAGTTCAGGTGAAAAACACGTTACCCCTTGTCTTTCATGTGGACTTACGACTTCTTAGGTACGTGTGGCAGATACCTGACGGAAAGACAACAACTAACCCAGCTGCTGTCTAACGTCTTCCATTTGTAAGATTCAACACAAGTTACTGCCTGCGTATGAGAAGCAGAAATTAATTTCACTTGATCGGTTTGACCAACCGATAGACTGTGTTCGGGGTACTTGCCCCATCATCAGGACCGGACGAGTCACTTCAGAAGGAGTGAACCGTCTGAGTATCCCGACCAAACAAAATTAATTCCAGCTAGTCATAAACTCTATGTGTAATTGATTCAGTAGGATGTCCACTGCGCCACCTGCAGACAAAGCCAAGAAACAACTCCACAAGTACATATGTCGGGATGGAAGTCGATGGCATCAAACTGTTCAATCGCCTGCCAGTTAAAATAAAAAAAAAGTTATGTTTACAATAAATTCAGAAAAGAGGTCAAAATGCTTATGGTTGATGGGGTCTATTACTCAGTTCATGAGTATTTTAATGATACTTTCGACTCCTGATACACTCAAGAACTAATATTTTCTCACTTAGTATATGTATATTTTTATGTGTTCTATTTTATTTATATATTTTAACTCGTACTGTTGTTCGTATTTTTATACTCTGTCTATAAGATTTATTTTCTTCTGAAAATAAAGTATATTTGATTTGAATGTTTTGTTAATGCTGTTGTTGGAATGAACAGAGGTATGTCGTGAATTTGACGTGAAAAGTAGATATTTTTTGGTGGGAATACAAAGCCCAAACACATCACATTTATGATCCAACACCATTAAGGCTCATCAGTGGTGGTAGGCTAGACTCGATTGCCCTTAAAGAATAAGCCTGAGAAAACAAGGGCGACATTTCCCCTTACGCCATCTATGTGATCTACAGAGAACTCAATCCTTGATTATCAAAGATAAACAAGAATCCCAAGGCGGTCAGTCGCAAAGTCAAGACACCGTCCGCTGATGACATTCGTCTTTCTCTTCAGCTAGTTGTAAACTAGAGCCCAAACACAACTCATTTATGATTCAACACCAGACAGTGCTGTTTCGACCCGCAATAGGGTCTC
>WOGP01003012.1:270-15792 GCA_015342065.1 Leptinotarsa undecemlineata | reverse complement strand
ATGAGTAGTTACTTTACTCAAACACTGCATCAATATTTCTTTGACTGTATTGCGTTACATTTTTATACATTTATACTCTTTATCCCATTATTGACGTATGCAAATACTTTTTATGTATGCATTGCACGAATAAATTCTATTCTATATTCTATTCTATTCCAACAGAGGCCCAATTGCTGCGAACGGTGGTGAATCGACATTTCACGGTCATCTCGAACACTGGCGGATACAGCCGTAATATTTTCTCCGGTCCTCACTCTACGTATGCGTGTTGTAAACTGGGTTCGAAATTTAGTCACAAGCTTCCGAATTGCTCCCTCAGTAGGTCGACGAAACTGCCCATAAATTAGAAGAAGTACACGATGCACTTTCTTCACCGATCATGAATTTTGATAATAAAATTCAATAATTTGCAAGCGTTGTTCATGCGTAAGTCGATTCATAGTTAAATTATAGACCAAACTGCACAAGTTTGACGATGACACACTATTCAAGCGTGATTTGTCAAAAACAGTGTTGCCAAAAAGATACCAGCAAAAAATTCACTCGTTATAAGAGTACAAGTATCCAATACAAATTCGAAAACATAACTGTGCTGAATGAAATCTTGAGTTGGACATAATCAATAAAAAAAACAATATATAATTTTTCTAAGTAAACGCCGTACAAGAAAATTGGACATAAAAATTAAAAAAGCGTCATTTCAATGCTGAGGTTGTAAATTTCTGTAGGGTTTTAGTAAAATTATATTGTATATCAAAAAGAGTCATTTATTTTGTCATGTAGTAATCAGTAAAGTCAACCACTGCTCTAAACTATCTTACGTTATAATCATAAAGTTAAAACCCTTTTTTACTTCTGACCCTCTAAAATTTAGCATGGGCTTTACCAAGCCCATGCTAAATTTTCCCACTTGCCCCATGGGGCAAGAAATGGGAAATCAACTATTGGTAAAATTATTCTTTCAATACATTTTTGGGAACTTTTGGAACTTTTATTGTTCATGGGAAATTAAATAACAGTTTGCCTAAAATTACTGATCTACGTAATCAATGACGTAAAATCTGCAACATCTGCACCATTCCTTTGCCGAATGAACGGGATTATAACCCGTTGAGTTTGTGGCGATCCATCCATTAGCCTAATACCCAACATTCCCGTCGAAATCTAGAATCTGCGTCACGAATCACTTACCGCTTTCCTGAGCCACGATAATGCCGAATATTAATATATCCGCATTCACTTCCGGTTTTGATAATGAATTCCAAATTTTCGGAAAGTCGTTAAAGGTCGACGTGAGTGAACTATGGCGGGGCACCAGAGTTACTCTGGATTCGAAGGGACTATTCTCGAAACATTTCCGTTTGTACCGGTTAAACAGGCCAACCTCGAATTTGCATTTTGAAGACGGTTACTTCCACTGATTCGTGTACAGGATTTCCAGCTTAATTTCTAGAGTACAATAGATTTTTTAGGTCTGATACTATATAGTTCTCATTCTCTGGAATATATCTATCTATCTACACAGGAATGACCAATGAAGATGAAACAAGAATAATTTCTCGTAGTTAGCGATTAGAAAAGATCCATCTAGAGCGATTACAAAAAAAATTACAAATCTTCTGTATTTTTTCATGAGCAAAATTAGAGAAGATTAAGTCAGTAATTCAATCTTAAGTCATCATCAAACATCAACTCAGAAACTTCGAAGTCCACCACTTAGGATGACAGTGTTCCATGTAATTGATATTTTGTATCATAATTCTTTCATATTCTATATTGTGTAGCGTTTTTAGCGTGTAGATTGTTCTTCCGTGTTATTCAATGTGTATATGAAAGTAGATGGAAAGAAGGTATTTTTCTTTCAATTTCTACCTGGAAGTAACTTCAATGCGTGATCTACAAATCTTTGAAAACAGTTCATTTCTTCTCCCTTTCCGAAGTTTCCCAAATTTTTGTATAATGATGAACAAGCAGAATGCCAAAAAGCTTTGTTTCCCAAAAACTAATTTCTCCTGAAATATACCCCTTTCATATTATACATTTCATTCCATTTTCAATTATACTTTAATGTAAGTTGATGTACCTAATTGGTACATCCGAAACCTTCGTTTCAAAAGTCATCGTAATTCTCTCCAACGGCAGCATTACCGCCCATGGTGTTACAAGTTAATTCGCTGTATAAAATGTTTAACAGCTTGGCAATACTACTTACTATTCAATATTACCTACTTACTATTCATCGCTTCCGCTGAACATCTCATTTATGAAACATTTGCATATAAAACGCGAATTTGTGAATTTGGTTCATTATCGTGTACGAAACTAGCGGCGCAATTATTTTTCGATTTTACACGGGTCGATATGTATTTTAGGCAGTGTAAAATTTAAAATTTATGAAACAAAAACATGACAGAATTCGATGAATTTTACTTGGTCTAATTGAGGGTGGTAATTATAATATGTATTTATTTGCTTTCTTAAGATTGTTTACAGTAAATATACATGTATAGAAATGAACAGTTAACAAATGAAATCCATCTTTCGACGCAAAATGATCTGCGTCGTGATGAATGTGACATTGAATGAGATTAAATTAACTACTGAAATATAAATTTAAAATAGCTACATTTGAACAGAATATAAATAAATGAAACCAATCAATCTATTAGAATAAGTACTAGATATAGATAAGAATATAAGTTTAAACTGGACATATTTGAATAGAATATGACAAATTCAAAATAAACTAATGTATTGAATGGGTACTAAGTATGGATAAAATCATAATATTGAACTGGACACATTTGGTCATAATATAAATAAATATTTTTGGGAAAGAAAGTTTTTGGCTTTCTACTACTCCATCTTGATACAAAAAAAATAAAAAAATAAATATCAATGGAATATTGTGATTTTAATCATATGGGTTCCATACTACAAACAAATTAATACACAATATATATATCCACAAACTTATATTTGTCTATGTTACTCTCTTGACAAATAATTTAATCTTTGTCATGAATTTTTGAGATTTGATTCGCATCTTCGGTAGGATTTGTGCATTAATGGTTCTATGATTCCGACGTGTAACATATTTATGGTCATAAGTAGTTAATTCTTTTTTGTTTTCACGCTGTACAGCAGTAATATTTATAAAAAACAGCTGTCTGGGATCAAATATTCCAGATTCTGAATAAAGTAGAATGCTAGGGTAGTCGTACCCTTTCCGTTGGATACATCTGATAAATCTCTTCTGCATAACCTCAAGCGAATGTAGATGAGTTTTCGACACTCCACCCCAACATATTATACCATATCTTAGATGGAGCTCTACTGAACTCTTATATAACATAATTTTCTGTTTTTGATTGAGTATGTTTGCTATCCATTTGAATTTGTAAAGTAAGCAACGTAATTTTTTAACTAAATTGTATATGTGCTGGTTCCATCTGAGATTGTTGTCTAAGATCATTCCAAGATATTTTATTTTCTTTCTGGGTTTGATGACTTTCGTATTGGAGATTTTGATATCATATTCTGTTAGATAGTTGTCATAACTACTGAATGGTACGTAATAGGTTTTCTCAAAGTTAATAGATAAGAGCCTGTGGTCTAACCACAACTTGATTTGATGACGGTCATGTTCTAATTTCTGTTTCAAATTAAACCAGTTTTGTCTTCGCAAAACAACACAGTATCATCGGTGAAACTCAGAATGTTGGAGTTGATGTCTCGTAGAAAAAGGTTGTTCAAGTAAACATTGAATAGGATTGGTCCTAACACCGTCCCCTGTGGCACACCACATGTAATAATTTCCTCTCCACTTTAACCATTTGCTCTCTGTTGTAAAGATAACTTTTGAAAAGAACATTCGCTATATCTCTAATTCCTATATCATCCAGAAGATTCAGTAAGATAGAGTGGTCGACGGTGTCGAAAGCTTTCCTAAGGTCTATGAAAACAGCAATAGAGGGTTTTGATTCATCCAAACATGAATAAATTTTCTGGGTTAGTTTTTTTTATTGGGTCTGGGGTGAACATATTCTCTCTGAAGCCGTGTTGTGATTCTGACAACAACTGGTGTTTTTCAATCTCTTTTGAACAACCTTCTTGAGAACTTTAGCATCATGTACTTTTAATAATAATTACTGTTTGTGTTAATATAAGTTAGTTTTTATGTTGTTAAAGAATACAACAAAGAAAACACAAACATTATGGAAAAAATTATTTATTTTTCAACATAATCTTACAGCTCTATACACTTTTCCCAGAGACGTTCAATACATTCGATACTGTTTCATAATAAGAACTGTCTTGTTCCCCAAAATAGCCATTAACTGCCGACATCACTTCTTTATCTTGAAAGGGTATATTTTTAGAAGTGATTAATTTTTGGGAAAGAAAGTTTTTGGTACAATAAATGTGGGAATCTTTCAAAGAAAGTACGGGCGTAATCAATTTTAAAAGAAGAAACTTCATACATAGATGTGTAGATCATGCTAAGAAGTAACTTTCAGACACAAACTGGAAAAAGAAGTACTTCCGAAACAGCTATTTTCACATAAACATTGAATTACACGAAAGAAAAATACTTTCGAAACAAGTAGTTTTATATAAACGCTGAATTACACGAAAAGCACTTTTTTGTATTCCGTTTGTATTCCAAACATTCGTAATAATATCGAATCAGATATTATTCACAGGACTTCTAGTTTTTTACCACTTTTATTTGTTACTAACGTTACTGCAGTATACAACTTATTGTATAGGACGAAACTGCAGTAACGTTAGTTAGAAATAAAAGTGGTAAAAAATATAGAAAGTTTCATTTCTGTTTTCTTTATTGTGATTTCCTACCACGTAGTAACGGCTACATCCATCAATTTATTGAAACAAATAAAATTTCACTTACATAGAACAGTGTCATCCTCATGGGTAGACATCCGATATTTTGCCGTAAGTCACTTGCCGTATCGGGTCTTCAGTAGCAAATACGAATAACATTATAAAAAAACACTCAATCAATCAAATTGTCTCGGAATGGGTTGAATCCACCCATGTCATCGATGACAGTACGTAAATAACATTCATTCGTTTATTTGATTAAATCCTAGGCAGAGAAATCTTGTTTATATTGGGTATATTTTTAAGAGAGATTAGATTTTGGGAAAGTTTTTGACCTTCTAATCCTCCATATTGATACAAAAAATGTAGGAATCGCTGCAATAATAGTCGATGAAAATCATCCCCCGCGTATCCCAAAAACCATCGCTACGAACTTGCCTGTAGATGAAATGATCTTCGCCTTTTTTGGAGCTAGTTCTCCCTGTTGAGTCCACTGTTTTGATTGTTCTTTTGTCTCGAGTGTAAAGTGATGGACCCACGTTTCATCCACGGTTATGAAACTTCGCAATGATTCTGCTTTGTTGCTATGAAACTTCGCTAAACACACAATTGAAACATCTTCACGACACTATTTTGGCTCGAGTGTGAGCAAACGCGGCACCCAACTTGCATAGCTCATACGCCTTCGTATGAGCCGCCTACCATATATATTTCACTGCTGTAAATGAAGGAGCAGACTCACCCACCCAGAATACAATCCAGTTCAGCTTTTACATTGGTTTGGCTGAAGCCTTTCAGATAAAAGTATTGTAGTACATCATGATAACCAATTTTCTCATTTTAGCTATTGATGGTTGCCAAACAAATTCTAAACAACACAGGGTCTTCAAACTTGAAACATATGCTTTATAGATTGTGTACTTCCAAATACAGTGATATTTTTTGAACAACTACCGTCAACTCTAGGTCAGGTACTTCTGGGACCACCTTCTTGTTTCTGCACGCGTATATACATAGTGTCATTCCCAAAGTATGCACCATATGGGAAACTTATTTATTAAGGGTTTTTCGACAAAAAGTTATTCTTGATAAATGTTTGTGCATTCCCTAAAACTGAACATGCACCAAGAAAATACAGTAAAAAACACGTAATATGCGAGGAGCCTTCAAATATTTGATTGTGTGACAAGAGTACCCTTATTTTGGAAAATTCCGAGAATATTTTATTGTTGAACAACTTTTCTAAATAACATTTCCCGAAATTTTTTAAAATAAGTACTTTACTCTTGCCTCAAAATCAAATATTTGAAGGTTTCTCGTATATTACGTGCGTTTTACTGTATTTTGTTAGTTTTTGTTAGTACATAATTTATAAATATAGAGGCCAGCAATACCTGATAAAAGGAGATACAAGAATCGCCATTATCAAATTTCACAAATGACATGGAATTATCCATGTCATTTGTCATGGAATTATCTTTGTTTGTAGTATTGTTTGTTGCGGTTGTTCAGTGTATATGTATATGATGAAAACACAAGATTGAAACCCCTAATTGATATTACAATACAGAGATTTTACACACTTTACATACATGGTCTATGGTTTTTAGTAAAAGAAAAAAGGAACATACTATAAATTCTTATAAATATTCAATAAATATCCCTATACCTGATATTGCAATACAAAGATTGTTTTGACATTTCACATACATTGTATAAATGGTATTACATGTGTCCATTGCTACAGTATTTATACTCCTCTTCATAGTTTTACGCCTTCTTTGCGATTCGAGGGATTCTTCATCTTTAATCTTTTCGAAAATTGTTTTTAGTGTAGGGTTTCAGCTACATACTAAAAAGAAACGTTGAACTGTAGGTTGAAAATTCTCATTGGTATATTCCTTCACCTCTCACACAGCCATTACGTAAAGCAAAGGAACAAGATTATAGCGTTAACTTTGAAATTAGTTATTCAAAGATGCCACCAACTCTAAACAACGTCAATTTAACTGTTTTGATATTTTGCAGACAGGAGACTAACAGTTCTTTCTAAACAGCCAGTTTCAATCGTGAGAGAAGCATTACAAAAACTCAATTTCAAACCTAATGGTTGAACTATTGAAAATACTAGAACACTAATATAATTTAAAAATCTAAAAACACGATTTTAAAGAAAATCGAACTAAAAAAATTGAAATATTTTTTTAAATAAACTTGAAACAATAACGAACGAAAAATACCAGTATTATTGTGAAAAAAGCGACGGGCACTTGATATACAAAAAATATGGCACAAAGCACCCACAATAATATTAGTATTTTTTGTTTGTTATTGTTTTAAACTTATTTGAAGAAATATTTTTAACTTTTTAGTTCGATGTTTTTCAAAAGCGTGTTTTTACTTTTTTAAACTATATTTGTTTTTCATATTTTAGTTTCGTATGCTATGAAAGTGTGTTTATATATCTAAACTTTGGGATCAATCAGCCGTATATTGTTTAGAAAAATTACCATTGATATTTTTCGATTCCGAAGAGGTAGTCTGAAAATCAGCTACCAAGCCCAAGGCAGCAGGCGCGCAAAGGAGGGTTAGAAATGAGGCAGCAGGCGTGGATGTTAATAAAAAAATACTTTTTTTAAATGAAGAAATACATGTAAAGTGAGTTCGAATTATATCTAGTAGGTTACGCTACAGCGCTATCTGCAAGCGAATAGATCAAGCAATAATGTCAATATATCAAGGAGGTTACGTACAGCGTCATCTGCCCGCGAATAGATTAAGCAATAATGTCGATATATCAAGGAGGTTACGTACAGCATCATCTGCCCGCGAATAGATTAAGCAATAATATCGATATATCAAGGAGGTTACGTACAGCATCATCTGCCCGCGAATAGATCAACTAATAATATCGATAATTCTGACAAATACAGATCCCGAGCTTGACAGTTACAAACAAACAAACAAACATACATACATACATTCAGTTGAAGCTAATGAAAGCGTATTAATAATTAAAAATGCCGTCTCTCGACGCGTGTTTCGCTAACCAAGTTCATAAAGATGGAATGATTGAAACTGCCTCGTAAATAGTGAGACTTAGTTAAGTGTGGAAATAATGTTTCCAAATTATTAATTTCACGACAGAGGAAAGGAACTATTGAACTAACGATTGTTGACCGAATAAGTGCCGTAAGAGAATCACTAAGCAACGCCACTGCACTGTCTTATTGCTGACGCTCTAAGAAATATTGTAATAAGTGATTCCGAATCAGAATTCGGGTCATTCAAAACAATTTCTTGCATTATCCTCCGTCAGGAAAATCTCCCGATGAATAAGGAAAATCCAGAACGCCAGGATAATACTCACATTTCCCTCAGAGCGAAAAGTGTGAAAGCGACGGCGCACCACAAGGGTCTCATCGATCGATCTCTGAATGTGGGAGGGAGTAGACTAGTGAACCCAGCGTGCGTTAGTCCGCCAGATAAATCCTTTTCGAACGGTTTGTCTCCTTCAAAATAAGACGGTTCGACACGTGCACGAAGGAAGAGGAGGAGGACCCGGTATGCGTTTTGTGTAGTGATCGGTGATGTAGTGATCGTCGATCTGGACTTTGGAGAGCCCTTGCACTTTTCGACAGTTGATTGTTTCGGTGTCTGATGGCTGAAAATCAGATCGCACAGGTAAATCGCCGGGGCTTATAGTTTTATTTTGATATTGTCAGAGGGTCACTTCACTAAAAGGCTATGTTTACAAACTCAAAGCTTATTGTTTGATCTAAAGTATTTGGAGCTAAAGCTGCTCGGAGTCACTTTCTAGGAAGTCAAGTTAAACTTTTATTGGGGTTTGTGCTAACTGAGCTCCATACCTAAAAGAGCTTAATTTTGTTTTTGGTGTTATTAACTATCAAAGATAGCTTTGGTGTTAACACCGACTAATTATCAGTTCTATTGAAGATAAATGCTGACAGCCATTTCAGTCTTGAATGTTGTTTTGACTGCTGTTAGGTGTGTTATATAGTTACGTCCAGTTTGAGGCTTTTTATTATATGATGGATGATCCTTTGAATTCCTAAGATTCTACAGGATATATCAAGGAGAATAGGCGGGTTAATAATATGAATATTATTGGAGTTTTTTCCGAACACCAAACCGTTATTTCAACACCTCGATACGTGATCCAACTGTTGGATATTCATTTGGATTTACCTCTTGAAGATAATCACTTGGTGATCGAAACACGTGTCGAGGTGTTAAAATAACGGTTTGGTGTTCGGAAAAATCTCCAGTAATATTCATTACTACACCAAAGGTTCCAAACAGTACATCACAAGGGTTAATAATACTTTACCGGGTCCACCATAATTTTGTATAGCAAATAACATATTTTATCGCGTTCGATTGGTTTCTTATATGCAGTGGCGTATGTTTGGGTAATTGATTTAAAAATACTTGTTGAAAGTAATAACTATATTCATTTATTACACTTACGTATATTGTAACATTTCAATTTAAAAAATTTACATAATAATAAATACTAAATAAAGAAATGAGCAATAAACAAAAATTATGGTGTGTTATCAGATAAATCCGATGAATCGCCGTCGAATGGAACGATTGAAGGCTCTACAATTTCCTGAACTAAATGGTCTAATTTTCACATTTTTTATTGTTTGGTATTTTTATTTTGCACAAGATACTGGCTAAACGAGTTGATGAATTTTGACCAAAAAATTGCCGCATGAGTATAGCTCAGGAATTGTTGAATGGCGTCAACGGCGATTCAGATTTACTTTAAACAGCCATAACTGGTGACGAATCATGGATATATAGTTACGACATGGGAACCAAAGTCCAATCGTCCCAATGCAAGAGCCCAGGAGAGCGAAGACCAGAAAAATATCTCCCAAGTTTGATCAAGGTTTTGATCACTGTTTTCTTCGATTACCGTGGCGTAGTACATCAAGTCCAATACTAAGAAAATATCCGGTATTGTGGGAAAACGATTCTTGGCTTTTGCAACAAGATAATACATTTGCTCACTCGTTATTGCTTGGTTGCCAAGAACAACACCGTTATCATGCCTCGGCCTCAGTATTCACCAGACTTGCCTCCTTGTGATTTTTTCCAGTTACCAAGATTGAGAAGACCCATGAAAGGACTGCGTTTTGCGACAATTGATGAGATAAAAATCGAATTTCTGAGAGCATAAAAGACATACCAAAAAGTGCTTCCTGCTTGAAGGATTGGGAAAAACGATAGCATATGTGTATTATATCTGAGGATTACTTTGAAGGAGACAAGATAGAAATTGATGAATAAACGAATATTTTTTGAGTAAAATGAAAATTCAGCTTATTTTTTGAACAGAGTATCTGACTGTCCTAGTTTACTGAGACTTTCAGAAATTATTTTTGTTATGCATGCTAAATTACTTTCAGTTCATATTTTCATCATAAAGTCATGTTGGTTACGTGAAATAGTGTTTCTGAAAGATAGAAGACACTGTACGACTTTTAAACAACTCCTCAAACAACTTTCCAAAGTTACAGAACATAGCAATTGATCTATCATACTATACTTCGGCAAAGTCTCCCGATTTCAAAACAAGGCAGATTATTGTTAATTGCCACAATGTTTAATACTTTTTTTCGGAAGAATATTCAATAGCATAGCATTACATGGCATGGTGGTAAAATGTAGGACAAGTTTTTATTATGAACCTAGGTATATTATATACTGCAGACGTCATTATGTTCTTGGGCTTTTTTGATGCATTTATTATTTCATTTTCATTGATTACTTTCTGATAAATGAAGAAAAGAGAAATGAAACTTTCTATGTTTTTTACCACTTTTATTTGTAACTAACGTTACTGCAGTTTCGTCCTATAAGGACATTTACAAACTTATACATTATAAACTTTATTAATATTAATACATGGTAGGAAATCATAATGAAGAACAGAGAAATGAAACTTTCTATGGTTTTGACCACTTTTTTTTTGTAACTAACGTTACTGCTGTTTCGTCCTATAACGACATTTTCAAACTTGTACAATAAACTTCATTGTATAAGTTACTACGTTACTACATGGTAGGAAATCATAATGAAGAAAAGAGAAATGACGTTTTCTATGTTTTTGCCACTATTATTTGTAACTTACGTTATTGCAATTTCGTCCTATAAAGATATTTTCAAAATTATACAATAAACTTCATTGTATAAGTTTCTACGTTAGTACGTAGTAGGAAATCATAATAAATGAAATAAAAATTAAGTTTTCTATGTTTTTGCCACTTTTATTTGTAATTAACTTTATTGCAGTTTCGTCCTATACGGACATTTTCAAACTTCTACAATAAACTTTATTGTATAAGTTATTACGTGGTAGGAAATCATATTGAAGAACAGAGAAATGAAACTTTCTATGTTTTTTACCACTTTTATTTGTAACTAACGTTATTGCAGTTTCGTCCTATAAGGACATTTACAAGCTTATACAATAAACTTTATCGTATAATTTACTACGTGGTAGGAAATCATAATGAAGAACAGAGAAATGGAACTTTCTATGTTTCTACCACTTTTATTTGTAACTAACGTTACTTCAGTTTCGTCCTATAAGGACATTTTCAAACTTATACAATAAACTTTATTGTATAAGTTACTACGTTACTACATGGTAGGAAATCATAATGAAGAAAAGAGAAATGAAGTTCTCTATGTTTTTGCCACTTTTATTTGTAACTAACGTTATTGCAGTTTCGACCTATAAAGACATTTTCAAACTTATACAATAAACTTTATTGTATAAGTAACTACGTTACTACATGGTAGGAAATCATAATGAAGAAAAGAGAAATGAAGTTTTCTATGTTTTTGCCACTTTTATTTGTAACTAACTTTATTGCAGTTTCGTTCTATACGGATATTTTCAAACTTTTATTTGTAACTAACGTTACTGCAGTTTCGTCCTATACGGACATTTTCAAACTTTAACAGTAACGTTAGTTAGAAATAAAAGTGGTAAAAAAACAGAAATTTTCATTTCTCTTTTCTTCATTATGCTTTCCTACCACGTAGTAATGGCTACATCCATCAATTTATTTCTGATAAATATTGGCCTGATTACTGCTAAGTCATGTTGGCTCGAATCCAAAACTTGTTTTCTTTGGATTGATAAAAGGCCAAAATTTTGCAGGAACTCTATAATATATATTCGCATCCATACTTATCAATGCAAGAGTCACTCACTTAACACTCACTCATTCATCTCTGTATCTCCGTACTGGTAACTCCTAGGAAGCTGAAATTTGGTATATAGGTGCTTCTTAGGCCTTGAATCTGCAGTGAAATATTTTCAAATATACTGATAGGGACAACCCCCTTTGTGGTGCAAAGGGCAAGTTTACTTATGAAAATTACCGATTTCATCACCGGTGTATATTTGGAGGCTGAAATTTTGTATGTAAGTTCATGTTGTAGAAGTGAAATGGGAATAGGTTTTTAAATATTCCGCCTGGGGAGCCAGCCAGGGAGGAAAAAGGCGCGTTCATAAAATGAAGCTACCTTTTCATCACTGTTCCTCCATACCGGTATATTTTTGGAGGCTGAAATTTTGTATGTAAGTTTGTTATACAGGGCTTCACAACGAAAACGTGACCCTTCCCTGTAAGTCAGAAACGGACGTGTAATCGCAAAATCATCTTTTCGTCACTGTTTCTATATGAACTTGAATTTCTGGTGGGTGAATTTATATTTAGTATCAGCATTACACCCGTATGGAGCCTGAAATAATCGCTAGTATTAATATATACGACGAGGGCGGTTTCAATTTACCGTTTGATTTGACTGTAAGGTATTTCAAAGATCATGCCGGCATTTTTTTTTATATTTTTACAAAACACTTTTTTATTTTTACCACGAAGGATGATTGCGAGGAAATGTTTCAAAGCTGAAGAATATTTTATATTTACACCTTTGACTAGTCCACGCACAATTCAATGATGTAGTGTGCTGTGCTCGGGAATTGGTTGATAGGAGAGACACTGTACATGTCGATAGTGTACCTAAGGTCGCTCAGGTATATTTGCGGGGGTGGTATTATAGTTTTATTTTTGTTTTGTCTGGGGGTCGTCGAACTAATCACTATAGATGGGCAGGTGTTAATTTAGACGGTATACGCGAACAGATGGTAAACGGATATATTAGAAAAGGTATAGCAATTGTTTGAATACGTTACCTGCACAAGGGTCGGATGCATGAAATCACCAGATTTTGTGTTTAATCAACCTGCCAATATTTGTTCAGTTGTGATAGGATATTGTTCTTTGCTCGATGAGGTTTTGTTCAAAAAGCATATTGATGAACGAAATCATTGTCTTCAATGAGCCTTTTCCTGAGAATAGTACAGCGAACTTGTCACGAGAGGGAGCACTAGTAGTAGGGACAAACATAAACTATTCACATGTAAAACAGTGTTATTTATGTAATATTAATTTATTATTTAAAAATATAAATCTGATATAAAAAATTATTTTATGCTAGTATAATGCCAACTGTCGAACTACAAGCGCTGCTAGTGAGTGATTTTTCGTACTTCAGGAAAAAGGTTCATTATAGTATGCCATTGAAGTAATGCATGAATTCATTATTCAATTATGAATATACTGATCCATGATAATAATTGAGCAATTTTCACAATTACAATTTTTGTTCAAAACGCGTGTCGACATTTAATTTTGATTGGCTGTGCCCCTGAAGAGGCATAAGCCTATAGCAGGGCCCCACACAACACAATACACGTTCACAATACTTTGTAAATATTCTTAAAAACCAATAAATATTTTTGACTCGTCTTGATTGGCTGTGTTTTCAAATAAAAATTCATGTCTCAAAGTCGTTAGTATGGATATTTTTTTTTTCATTTTCTCAGTTGTTTGCTGAACTGGATAGGATACAAGTTAGACAATGGTTCAAAATGTGTTTTCCAAATTCAATAGGAATACCTTATTGTTATTTCTAAAAAATGATACATGAAGAATAAACGTTATTAAAATGTTACTATAACGTTTATTTCTTTTCTGTTAATAATATCTTTATTTTTCAGCTGTCATTAATATTTCAATTTTTTATTTTTTGTAGCTTGTATGTTAATTCCTTGTAATTTCAGTTTTTTGTATTTAGTAAATTTGTTTTTTCGTTTAATCTTTTTATTTTTTCAGGGATTTCAAATCAATTTATATTATATTAGACAATGGAAGTCCGAACTGATGTAATACATTACGAAACATTGTCAACCACCTTCAAACAAACGTTGTTATGACGGGCACACTACCAAAAATAAACAAACTAAAAATTCACAGTCTTAGCTCATCTATAGGTAGACGGTACATACACAGTATTTGTTATGTTCTATACTTCTTGCCTTTACGGATGTTGCCAAGTCTCTTGATGAAGCCTTTGGATTGCAACTAACCTTCATGAGAAGAAGTATAGTAGATTGAGATCGGGTGATTTAGCAGGCAATTCTTCTGATATCCTTCCTATCTACGATCTGTAAAGGTTCTATTTACCAATACGTCATTAGGATTCTATTCCAAATAGCAAATCATCTCAATATAATGAGCTGAGTCTCTGACGAATGAGTTTGCTTTTTCCAGTAGTAGATGTAGCAGATAAGTGCTTGGCGATCTCATACGTCGGAAATGAACGGCCTCAGTGAAATATAAGAATGTTTGGTATAAACGAGCTGATAATGCCTCGGTTCTTTGTAAGCCGCATTTCACGTTCTGGTTAATAGATGATACACAAATTAGCTGGTTAAGCTTTCTCAAATCGCAATTGGTCGTATCCTACTTGAGCACGTTATATGTGTCAAGTCACTGTCTACACACCTGATCTATATGCTTTATATTATGAAGGATATGTTGGAAAGTACATTTCATCTCCTCATATTTATTGTTCCACACCAAACTCCTTTTGCGTACCCTGAACGTAATTTCGTAGAATCATAAGGAAACTGGAATAACGTTTAAATGTTGTCCCTGCAAATTTAGTTCCGAAAAGGTAGGACTACTGTTTACTGGTTATTTGCTTATATGTACATGACCTTTTTCGTCATTGGAATGTATTGAGTTTTATTCGTTGAAGTTTATAACCGAGCAGTTTTTTAGATTACCAAAACGTGATTTTCCGTAATGATTGCTGACTTGACATTGGTGCTACAACTTGGTTGAGAACGGAAGTTGAAACCATAATCTTTTCAGGCACCTATATAACACTATTATCTTTTTTGGGAAAGAAAGGTTTTGGCTTTCTACTACTCCATCTTGATACAAAAAAAAAATGAGGGAATCTTCCAAAGAAAGGAAGGAAGTAATCTATTATCTTCTATTGACGCAGTTTAATTGGATCGCATCCTTTGTTCTTTCGATAAGCAAAATAATTCCTGAATGTCAAACAGGTTTTTGTAAAAGCTGTGACTGCCCTGATAATGTTTTTGTTTTAACAAGTATTATACAACTTCAATTTTGCAACATAAATCGGTAGCATTTATTTAGTTTAAAAATATATTTGATAATAATAATATTTATTCATCGAAATATATATAATACATAGAAAATATGTTACATTTAACGTTTAAGTATAAGAAAACTATTTTAAAAT
>WOGP01003011.1:0-15793 GCA_015342065.1 Leptinotarsa undecemlineata | reverse complement strand
AGACACTTGTCCCAAGGCTCGTCAGTACCAAATTGGATAACATTATAGAAAATACACACAATCCTTTCATTTCAAAAATTAATCACTCCTAAAAATATAACTCCTTCAATACAAATAATACAAATATGTGGTGTTCCGCGCTTCAGTAAGTCACTGATACTTTTTCTTATCTGAGTAAACTAAAAAATTTGCTCTTTCTACACGTGTATAAAGTTCTACATTACAATTTTCATATTATAGAAGGTCGTTAAAAACTTTCGACAAAGTGTTGACGGAGAGAATTGTTATGAAAATGTGAAGAGCTTACAATAGAATGGTTGTTGTTTACCTAATATACCGCTTTTATCCGGATAGAATAGTACGAACTATTTTTATGAATTTGGTAGGGTTCTAGTTTATCCACAGAATTGTACTGTAGGCATATACTTAATAGCCGAATGTATACACGGATAATACCGCTATCTAGCGCTTCCCACTATATCGGATACACTCTATAACAATATGCCAACTTGTTCAAAATTAAGATTTGGACCTGTAGTTGAATGCTACATCAATTATTATTATGTATGTGAAAATGCACACAATATGCACTATTTGAAAGTTTGGATAATTTTTCAAAAACAAATTTAGAACAGAAAGCTCGTTGAATAAACTTCCAAATAATCAAAATTCAAAGTCACTCCAAAATTCTGCTTCCATCTGAATCAATCGCCAATTTTCCAATGTTTTGTTTCAAAAAAAATTAAAATCTATTTATTATCATGAATAACCTCTTTTCATTTACTGGGTTCCAATATGTGTTTCCAATGTGCCCAACATCCATTGCACGCTCATTGCACGGAACATAAGCTGAATTGTTCCTGATTTACAAATCAAGATTTGATCAAATCCTCTGTTATACAACTTTCCTCAGTTCTATAGTCTCCATTAAACTTATTTGTTGAGACCTGAGAGGATGCAGAAGTTTTCCGTCTCTAATAGTGACAAATACATTTATTTCATTACGAACAATCTTAGACGGTTTTTTCTGTCAGAGTTCTTCAACATTATAAAATAAAGAAAACATGGATCGCATTGTTATTTTCTAGTTGTCTCATGAACTTTTTCCCGAAATATTTAGTGGATTTTGATCTTTGATACAGACAGAGCCAAAAAGTTTCCACTACTTTCTTCCACTATATCTTGACATTCTTCCTTCCTCCATCGGCGACAACCAACATTGTACGCAAAAAACACAAAACAATGATTTCTAGAATTTTCAATAATTCATCTTACGACGACGCTAACTTGGTAAATGTTTCTGTTCGATTCATTATACAGTGAAGGTTCTATTTCTACGTTTCAGAAATATAGGGAAATAAACGATGTGGATGCTGGATAATTCAGGTAATTACCCCCATCAACATCAACAATGAACTTTGAATTAATGTAAAGTCGAAGATTTTACCTAAATTTACGTTTCCGAATTAAATGTGATTGAATAATTAGATAAGTATACTATATTTACGGAATACTCGTAATGTCCCTAATAACATTTTTCTCGATATCAGTTGCTGAGACATTCGAGAATGGTAACTCGTTGTTATTTCATATGTGAACCTAATGTTCGGAGTGAAATGTCGCTAGTGAAAAAGAAAACAAGAATCGGTGGTAAGAGAAATTAAAAAATGTTCAATAATTTTCGTTTATATTTTGAATTCTTCGAATATACTTATTGTACTCTCTGAAGCAGGACTAAACATTGACCTTCTAAATGACATGGCAGATATGAACCGGTGCACTAGACATAATTTTAGTAAAATGTCATAACAATGCAAAAGTGTGGCGATTAAGTGAATTTTTGCATTATCATATACAATAAATTTGCCAGCTGATAAAAAAATTACTTACAATGTTTTTAACCTCGCTTGCAACATGTAAATAAATGAGAAATAGAAAAAAAATTATTGTGTACGTTATACCCGATTGTTATTTGTTAACTATTTTGAAATACGGAATCTCGTGACTTGAAAAATGCTCGAATTTTGACAATATACGAACTGAAATTTCTAGATTTTTTTTCATTCTGGAAAAGAGATATTTCAAATGAGGTTTTTTAGATAAAATATAAAATGGGCATGCTCGCAAATATTTCAGTGTAATTTATTTTGAATGATAGCGACATTCAAGGTTATGATACCATATATCAAACTCTTGCAAGTGAATTAGAGAAATTCATGGAATCATTATTATTTAAGATCTCACATGAACTCAACGATGTGACAAATTGATATAGTCTCAAATATATTTCGCTATTTTCGAAATAATGTAAGATATTTTCTGAAGATACACATCAGGAATTAAAGAAGTAAGGACGCACAAAAGTAAATAGCTTAACATCTTCAACCATTATGTGACTCATGTATTTTTTAATGTTAATCAATATATACTTATTTTTTTTCTTTCTGTATGTATGTGCCACAATTTTTTTGTATATATAGGTACTAATAACCAATTACAATATTACTTTTGAATATTTGCTTCCTTAAAACAATTAACGGGCTTTCGTTTAGAATCATGTACCAAAAAGTCGTATTGATGTTTCTCTACTGAAGCAGCAAGTAATTCAGTAATTTCAATGTGCCCCATATTTTTTAAGAACATATAAGACTTGAGATTATTAGACTCAGGTTTGTTAAGAAAATTGTGCTCGTCTCAAGCCTATTATGAACGTGAGTACTCAACGCGAGTAATACAAAGTTTGGACGATCTGTTATGAAGGTGGCCTTGGAAATGCCATTTGCATAAATTTTAATTTTCTCATTAACTTTTCGAGTTCATACTACTTATTCAGTAGTATCTAATGAAAAAATAATTACATGTATAAGCATACATATCAAGCCCGGGTTCATAATATTCGTATTTTGGAAGATACCGGTTTACTTATCATAATTTGATCAGCAAATAAACTAATGTATCTACATAGATATTTGTTTTTATTTATGTTTTATGAATAATAGGAGCTGATATTATGCTGAATGGTTGAAAGAATATCTCGAACACTACTGAAGTTAATTAACTCATGTTAATTAACTCGAAAATCCAAACTAGTGAAAGATTTCTCAATTTTCGACTCTGTCGCATACCTTGGAAAAGAAGTTACATCAGTAACTTCTATTGTACTTATTGACAGTTTGTTTTATTATTATGTAGTAACACATACATAACATAATTTTTTCAACAGAAAAATCCAATCTTGTATTGAATAACAATACATCTTCATTTCCCATAAGAATATCATCAAAAATATATTAATAAATTGAAAGATAACAATTATGGGAAAACGCTGACAGGTCAGTGATTAATGTATTTTGTACAAAGTACATTAACCTCTGTTATTAGGTATTTTTGAGTGAAAACTTGAAGAAACAGCAACATCATCATCAAAAAGAAAACCCGTATTCCATTCCGAAAGCTACCGATTTTTTTAAATATTCAACTATAATTTAACATAATGTTAGAACGAAACATAACATTGAAACATAGTCTCGCCGACCTCCTCACATCCATTTTCGCTCTTTTCTTTAGTTAGTTGCATGTAGAATGGATTTGACCACAGACGGATTCGATATCCATTTTTTATCTTTTTCAAAGGTTTTTCTGTATCTGACTCCAAGATACTTTCGTATTTATTTTCTACTTCTGAATCATAGAAAATAAATTTCATCAGTTTCATTATTTATATCATTTACCGTTCAGTTGTAAAACATGTGCAGTTGTAGTTTTACTCACTTCGCTGGCCGTCTTATATAAATTTTCATATCTATAAATATTTTCTCGAAATTTTTTTAAAACCACAGAAGGTTCTTGATACTTTGGACTTTCGTTAGTCAGTTAATATATCCCCGATATCTAACACCTTGTCCGAGTTCTTATCATAGTATTCCTTCCTTTCTTGAACTGCATCCATACAAGCATTCGAGAGGCGAAAACCTGTGATTTTATTTGTTGTTGAAATTATTTTTTATCCAACTACATGTATCTTTTTACTTACACCAAATGTAATTCCAAAAATCTACGCTATTAACAATTACTGATAATACCGTATTCTTATTTCTGCTCTTTGCTTATGGAACCTGAACAGCAATCAATTTATATCGCTTACGGAATTTGAATCACATATGAACCACTCCATTTTATTACTGGGGTTTTTGCTAACGTAGTTTTGATAGAAAATGAGTTCAAAAATCTTGAAAATGCACCTACATTTTCTAAAATATATATTTTGTCCATTTCAGCTCTTTGGAAACGGTCCAGATGCAGTTTGACCATGGGTCGTTTAGACTTTTGGGAGAATGAAATCTTTACGTAAGTTTTCCTCCAGATATTTTTTCCATCAAATATTCGAAACATACCTGAATGATTATTTTGGTTTATCTTCTAAAACTTGAAAGATACCAAAATATTTTCAGTCAGTGAGAATAACACACCGGTATCAACTTTTCGATGCCATTTCTCGAAACAATATAATCTACAGTTGAGCCGCACTATCGGAAACAGTGATTTGCTACAGAACAATCAAAATCTTCCTGAATAACTGGCTAATCAACTTCTATAATACCTAGTATCCTGAATATAGTTTGCATTTTATTTTGTGTCTGCAAAAATTTCTATTCAAACTCGAAGCACTCTAGATTTTGATATTATCAAATCCAGTTCTCCAAATGAAACTCTTGAAGGATTTTGAATTAGTAAAAGACATACACCTGAAATTTTCAAATGCAAAAACCCGATTCATCAATAACGGTACCAATTTTCGTATTCACAACAAGTTACCGCATATAATTTTATAACCTTTTGTTATTGATCAATACAAACCAACAACTTTTTTCGATTCTAGTTTATCTGTATGAACCGTCTTCCCACTCCATGACCATTTACATTACAGATTCCCTCGAGCCTCCAACACACTTGACTATCTATATATCCGAAAGAGAAAGAACAGTTCGCATTACGAAAAAGAAAAAATTGTAGACCCAAACGATGGCCCACTGTGAATTGAAATTTGCATAAACTAGGTAGGAGTTGAAATATTTATTGATATTTATCGAAAAGGATGGAGCGCTTAATATTTGGGAGCGAAGAACAGAGACAGGTTGGCGCACCCACAGAAAAAGTATTACATTAGAAAGCTTCAACATGCAGTCTACATTACAAAAATCATAAAGATTATTTTCGATATGTTTATCGCGAACTGTTCTTTGCATTATATTCTGTCGGAATTTAAAACATGAAGTAGAATTTAACCAGAACTTGTTAAGTACATGTGCAAATATGATAAGATTTGTTTTCTTTTTGACAGTTCAATTATTCCATCCTGTTTGGACAAAACATGAAAAGTAAACCAACCAAGATGAATGCTACGACAAAAAGTTGAAATGTTTATGCGACTTCCTTAGATCTGACACAATACATATATAATTAAAACTATAATATAATATCAATGTAATAATGATAACGATAATTTATTGAAACTTTTTGCCTCATAACACCAAACAACAAAAATACTATGATATTCGTCATTGAATTTTTCACTCCCGGTAAAACGAATATCGTCTGAAAAGACGAAAAACAGTGTATGAAATTCAGAAGAATCTATTGAAATGCAATTTTGATTGAAGGACACATTTGGAAATTATAATTTCATTTTTTACTTTCATGACGAGCTGATAAAATAACAAAAATTTTTACACTTAAAAAGCAGAAAAGCTGGAAAGCTCACTCCTCAGGGAACATGAGTCTCGAATTCAATAATCATCAATGGGTAAGAGCTTCGGAAAAGGGGGGACAATAATTCTTCTTGGAAATAATAATTTATTGCTAAATACACAAATAACTCAGTTTATTATTTTATTCAGCTCCCATAATATGGCATATGAGAAAACGCTCAATGAAAATTTTAAAATGCTGATTTACATCTCAATGAACACTTCAAGACCATATTTCTATTCATTATTTATGGTTCAAGACCCAGGCTGAACGATTGATTTTCACTTGCTATCATCCAACCTGTGTTAGGAATCACACGTTAAAAGGTAAGACCTCGTTAGTCCTTAGCTCGCACAAGTTTCGACTTCTGAGGGTTGCCGTTCGTAGAGGTGCTGCAGCTGGTTAACGGAAAAACAGATTTTGAACAGAAACAGATTTTATATTATAGATGTGCAATAGGAAAAGATTTGTGAATATTCCAACTGGGGCGCCAGCCGCGGGGGAAAAAAGCGCGTCCATAAAACAAAATTATCTTTTCATCACTGTTTCTCTATTTCTCCATACATTTTAATTTCCGGTGGGTTAATTTATATTTAGTATCCGCATTGCACTCGTGCGGAGCCGGGGCGGACCGCTAGTTATAAAAATGTGGAAAACTTCTGAAAAAATAAAGTAATTAACCTGATTTTTTCGGAAGTTTCCTACATTTTTTGTATGGTGATGAAAAACTGTAAAGCCATAAAGCTTTCTTTACAAAAACTATGCTTTCCTAAAAAATATTCCTTTTTCAATTAAATTGAACTGATGTTTCGATGGTTCTATAACTAATTACAAAATGACAATAATTTCTGCCAAATAAATATTTCAGACCAGTGGCGTATACATATTCTATTACTGTTGGAATACCAAAACATTACAAATATACATGTGAGTCATTGGGTAGATGAGGGTTAACAAGACGGTTTTGAATGGTATCAGAGTCTTCATAATTATGATTCATGGTTGTGTATCAATTTTGCTCATTTATTTAATTTTTTTATCTCTGAATCTAAAATGTAACTTTTTTCATATATACATACATCTCGAAACTAGAAAGAGACTTGATACTGAGACAAGTTACTGATAAAAAAAATATTTTTCTTTGTAAAAATTACTTTCAATTTATTTTTCTTCGGCCAATGATTCGCCAATTTATTAACTCCTTTATCGGAGCTCAAAAATTTAATTCTCACATACTGCATTATTAACATACATATTCTACAACCAAATTAATCGTTCATAACAAATTTGATAGTAACTATTTTCACTTCTTATAGAAGGTCAAAATAATTCAGACAATTTTCAGGCCAATGAAAATACTGTGGTTATAATTTCATCTAAGTCCAATTCAGGAATGTGCAAAAAAGTGAAGGTTTTCAGGAACAACTAATGTAGTTGAATGTATTCAAATTGCTTATCACATGGCTGCAATCACATTTTCCCACCTTATAATTACGAAAACAAACATAGATTTTTCACACGATAATCCGCATAAAAATATCATTGTTTTTTTATCAACTGTGCTATACAATCGCCTTTTTGATGGTGTGGGTTGTTTAATATCAAACCAGCTTATTTACTGTTACTAATAGATTCATTCAAGTCTTTGTATCAACAGAAAAATAATCGAGCAGATGTTTGTTTCAAGGCTATTTCAAAATCCACTATGGCGGGTAATTATTTTATAATCTTTGTCACACATGGGTTGCCGGAAAGAAAAATATTTAGAGGATATTTTTTGTGAATGCCACATATTATGTGAATATTTGTGAAAATATGTTAGGGAAATGAAACTTTCAATTGATACATGATCAAAGTGTTATTATACTTAACTGTTCTAGGGGCCGGTTTAAGAAAAAGCTTGTGTAATAACTCTTCAGTATAATTTTGAAGTACCTACTTATTTGAAATAAACTAGGTAAGTACCTACTTATTAGAAATAAACTAGCTAAGAAGTAGGTGCAGCACTTCTCAAGCAAGATGGCTCTATATAGATACTCTACGTGATAATAGAGGAAGTAAAAAAAAAATTTACACAGATTTCTAGAAAGCCAGTTTTTCTTAAATTTGTTGTTTCGATATGATGGGTAAAAAAATTGGCAGTTTTCTATTCCAATATTGTTACGCAGCCAAGTGCATTCGATGCGCTAAAAAGTTTCAATTTGCGCTATATTACTACACTTTTCTTGATACATATTAAATCTACAAACCTGATTTTTTTCTACAAGTAGTTCAAGTTAACTCTTAAGTAAACCTAGTCTACCTTTGGAAAATGGTGGGTAAATTATCGGTAGACGAAGCTAAAGCAATGTGTTTGTTATTAACATGAAAATAAGTAAGTTATACTTCTCATTTACGAATTTTACGAATCATATAAGCTGGTGGTGGGCGGAGGTAATATGGCCACCACTAATCTAACTTTCACCTGTCTTTGAAAAAATCATTCATATAGGGCAAAGGTAGTACTGTTGAAGAAATTATTTTTTTAAAAAACAAACCTACGAAGTGAAAGGAAACTACAGTGATACTTTTTCCGGAGAACAAAATGCATTTACTGTTTCCCTTAAATTTTTTTCGTCAGTTATAAACAATGTTTCACGTAACAAGTAGCAAATGATCAAGTTGTAAAACTATGAAACATACTTAATAATTTTTTAGTCACGAGGAAGCTGATATGAAAATGAATTTCCCCGCATGCAACTTCGAATAATTGTAACCACCTTATCCAAGTAAAGTTAGATGTTCAGATACAGATGTTCTTGTAAGTATGTTGGGTAATATGAATTATGTTCAAAAGTAGTGGGATTTGGATTGCGAGAACAATTATGTGTAACGAATTATCTGCTTTTCATGCACTGACAGGTTGTGATGTTTTGAAAAGGCAAGAAACATCATCTCAATTTACTGCGTAAGTCAGATAATTACATCACAACTCAGTGTGGTGATTTATTGTGATTAGTTTGATATTTTGATACCCTCAAAGTTGTGTCGTGGATACAAAAAGTAAAAAACATAAACGAGATGAGATCTAATTTGTTTGAGAAGACTAACATAAGTTCCAGAGATGCTGTGTTCTAACAGAATCTACAGAATTTCAATGCGTCTGCTCATCCACCTTGTCGCTCAGAACTGAAAGAGCACATACATCGAACATCATACTCATATCAAATTTGGTATGACGCTTACTTACAAAAGGCTACAAAATTATTATCAACTCTTGATGTGGTTGGAAAGTGGATAGCAATAATTCATTTCGTGGTTTTCTGGCGATCCAATGTTCTGAATTTCATTCCATTTATATTCGTGCAGTGAAATAAATTTCAAAACTTTTTTACATTTAGGACGCGAGGGATCGGGTGGAGTATCAAACATGTGCAGTGTACAGTGGTGATATTCGTGGTCTATGTTCAGAAAAGGAAGAAGACATTTTTATGATAAAGATGAGAAGGCTGAAAGTAACGAAGGCAATGAGGAATATAACGATAATATGTAACAAAATAAAAGTTATTGAAAAGTTGAAGTGTAAATGAATACATTGAAATGTCATATTTTTAGGTAACTATGGTTAAAAGATGTATGCACTGGACAATAATAACAAATGAATTAATACTGGATTACCGTGCACGTTACAATTTCAGCAACATCTACAGACGTAGCCACCGTTTGTTGAAGGTAGACTAGGCTTATCTGTTAATAATTAACTCAAACTTGTGAAAAAAAGTTAATTAGGAAGACTAAATATAAGCGTATACTTCGGTGTGTACTAGTTTACCGCAACGTATAATTTTCCTACGCACCGACTGTCTGACAAGTGCTGTCTTAACATTAGTTAAGTGGTAGATCTTCTTTTTTTTATTTGCTAATCGATTAAAAAATTGTTACCTTATAGAAATTAGGTTATCAAAACTACCCTGGTCAGCACTATTGGCAGTTTATAAACAACGTGGAGCTGAAGGCATTCCAGAATACGCTTCTCTATTTTTAATCACAACAGGTTTATAATTTTATGAAGAATATGTATTTTGATTGAGATTCAAGAAGCTGGTATATGTGTTCAAATATCTAAAGAAGCAACGCGATAGGCTAATTGGAGCAAATTCTCATGACAATGAAGATTTTTGAATTCTTTTCTTTTATGATTTGGTGTCCCAACACAAACTCTGCAAAGTAAACTCATATTCAGCACCACTGATTGAATTTCCGTAATCAATACATCATAAATAAAGTCCATTTTTATGGTTTTCACGTCTTATATTCCGACGGAATTGAATCAGCAAAATCTCTAAACACAGACGGTTCGAATAAATATTTATTTTGGTCGTGAATGAAAAGCCTGACGGAACCTTAAAACACATTCGATTTCACTTATTGATCCAACGAAGAATTTATCGCGAAGTGTTGTAATGGGAGTTGAAGATATTCCAAGTCTGACTGACCGATTATTTGAACTAGAACTAATGGGTTAAGGTTTAGCATAATAAAATGAATATATTGTCAATCATTTTAATATGTCTGTGAAAAAAAACGGTGTTAATAAAACAGGTGTCGAATTTAACAAAGACTACAGCAGCGCTAACGTTTTGAAAATTTTTGAATCTTATACTCATAGGATAGTCAAAGAACAGACACTCATTTGGCGGCACTTTTGATGTCGAGAAGTAAGGTTTATGAGACCTATATTATGTGTTAAAGCTAGCTTTATTTTACTATGTTCACGTTCAATAATAACTCAAAGCAATTTTTAGGTGGATAATAATATTAATAACGATCAAATGAACTCAACTGTGGATTTCGATCGAAATTATATTAAGCACCTCATTCGAAATAATCACTTGAGTTAACTGTGTAGTAGCACCTTTAGATACGAATAGATGCCACAAATATATGAAGAAGTCGAATCGTCACATTTTCTCCAATCACCAGTTCTGGTGAATCAATACTTGCTTTTGGATATATTTAAGTTGTTTTGAAAAAAAACCAAAAAAAAGGAGACAGGTAACTATTGTAATAGTTGGTCTGCTACTCGTTCTGTATACTTAATTTAAAAGGAACTAGATCCAGAACAGTTTTAATCGGTATTTCAGGTATACCTGTCTATATTCTCAAATTTTAACTGGAGTTTTTATTCATTTCAGAATAATAATTGGCTTTTGAATAAAATTCATATTTTACCCTACTCAGAGAGAAAGTAGTAGAAAATAATCACCATATCCACGGCTATCGTAGCATGTTATGATAGAACAATCTATGGGTCGCATAAATATAACCTTATATTTCAGAACTTATTCGCACCTCTTTTTTCAATTGCCGTAGGTTTATTTGCCTTCAATTGTCTTCAAAATCTTCAGTTTACAAAACCACGATACTTGTTTCGCTATGTCATGTTTTAATAGTAATTTCAATCCTTATCATGATGATTTTATAGTAATTTGAATCCTAATCATTAGGATTATTCAGCCAACGGCTATTTATGAAAGACATATTTTTTGATTTGTATTTCATTGGTAGGTAGGTCGGTAGCCGGGCGGTTCGACGTGGGTACTCTGTTCACTCTCTCAATGGACCAATGTGAAGTCGGTGGTTCAAGCGGTAGATTGAACGATCCATTTTCATTTGTTATCGTTCAACCCGTATTAGGAATTTCACGTTAAAAGGTAAGACATCGTTATTCCTTAGCTCACACAAGTTTCGGCTTCTGAGGGTTGTCGTTCGTGTGGGTGCGACGGCTGGATAACGAAAAAACATATTTTAAAGTTATATTGAGATTTTATCACAGAAAACACTAATTGGATACGTCTCTAGTGAAATTTCACAGTTTCTTAAATTCAAAATAGATATATATCAGTCACTATAGTATATTTATTTTTAATTTTTTACTTTATCCTGAATCTTGACCTGGTCCATTAATTTTATAAACCTCTTAGAAAGCTTTTTAGAGAATGGGTAGATTCAAGATAAGTAATTAATAAATTACACATCAGTTTTGTTAGCCAATCACGGCAAAGACAACAGGGGTTCTGACGAACGTCTTCATTTCAATCGGGATGGAACCCAGCTCATTTACCCTTTTGGCTGACTTTTGTCGAAGAAAGACAAATGGGTTCATGGAAAACCGCTACCTGGCTGGGGTGGGATGGATGAAAAAGCTATTCGTCCATTAACGGGGGACATGAGGGCCTCATTCGACAGAGTGTCTGGGCCTTCTATATCGGGAGGGGTCGTCTATAGCATAATCTATAGCATACCTAACTAAAGGATTTTCGTGAGTTTCCGCATCTTCAAAAACTCGCCGATTCCTCGACTGAATGTACTACCGAATGGAAGGCAGCTGCAAATCTATGCGGATGGCTTCATTCCGCACGAACCAAGGAGCATTCACAATCATCCTAATTAGCTTATTTTGAAGTATTTCCAAGATGGAAATGTTGGTCGGAGCCGCTTGTCCCCAAACGCCTGAAGCATACATGATGACAGGCTTGAACATCGTTTTGTAGATGGTAATCTTGTTTTTTAGACTCATTTTTGATTTTCTGTTGATCAGAGGGTACAGACTTGCAATCCGACCCTCGATCTTAAATTTGACGTACATAATGTGCGGGTTCCAAGTGAGCCTACGGTCTATTAGAAGGCCGAGGTACTTTACCCGCGCTTGCCAGTCAATATCCCTTCCAGAGATTCTCACTTTTCTGACCGGAGAAGATTTTAATCTTCCCATGGTTATCGCCTGAGTCTTAGACAACAGGGATGGTTATGTGTGTAGTGTGTATGAAATGATTTTTGAAGAATGAAGTCAGTCTATTCGTTAAAATGTGGTCCTGACCTACTTGGCCTACTTTTCATACGAAAGCAATCAAAATGACGGATAAAATAGTTTTGTATTTGCTTTTTGTATTCAGTAGAATGTCAAATGAAAAAGGAGAAAATTTTCAGGAGTTCATAATTAAAATTGAACATTTTAGAAATGTACCATCGAGCGGCTAAAAAGTAAC
Source organism: Leptinotarsa undecemlineata (assembly GCA_015342065.1). Lineage (NCBI taxonomy): Eukaryota > Metazoa > Arthropoda > Insecta > Coleoptera > Chrysomelidae > Leptinotarsa > Leptinotarsa undecemlineata. Next base: position 3,017 of record WOGP01003011.1, on the reverse strand, counting down.
TTTTGAATTCAAAATACTGCAATTCGACTAAGTATAAAAAAAATAATTTAAAAAGTTATAGTCAATTATAATGCTGACTACCATCAATTCATTAAGTGAGACTAGGTTTTAATATGTTTTTAATTTCTGTTCATTTAGTAATATTGAAGTATTGCACCAGTTCAACAATTAAAACGTTATGAAGTAAATTATTACTGTGAAACTGGAATGACTACATATCAAAAAAATTTTTTACCCAATGAAATCAATCAATCAGCACGTAGATGTTTTCCTAATTTTTATTTTTTTTTCCCTTCACACAAAAACGTCCATCACCAAAAAATTGAAAGATCGTTTTCAAGAAGTTTTCCGAAGATATGAAAAATTGCCATTTAAACTAGTGAGGTGTTTAGAGGTGGAGAGTTGAATTTTTGAGGTTCAGTCATATGCTGTTTCCTGGACTGAAAATCCTATATAAAAACTCTCAAAATTTGACACACAAATAACGAAGTTGTTCTCAGAAATAAAAAGATTTTAACGCGAAAAGTCGTAACGCAGTGAATGTTGATAGTTCTACTTTTTTTTATTATTCCTCGTATAATCAGTGGCTCTCGGTTTTCCTTCCCCTCCTGCATATCGAATCCATTGAGATAAGTTTAGTCAGCTGCTGACCTCACCGACCACATTTTCCATTAGGACAATTTCCCTTATGTCAGATGTTTTTAAGTAAGCAAATATAAAATAACTGCTTCCAACCTATAATCAGTGGTATAATTAGAGACCTACTGCGATTTATATTCAAATTTTATGCACACGTTCTCCTCAGTACGCATAAGGCTTAAATATCGCGGCAAGCCTCAAAGCATATGGGCGTGCCTGAAATATGTAAACGTTCGCCATTTGAATGTGTAATTTTTACATTCATAATAATTTGAATGAGGAGTCTGTATTTTTATGATCATATGCAACTTTTCAGTAATGTTGAATATTGCAGGTTTCCATGGTTTTGTTTGAAGGTGGTTGAAAATGTTTCAGTTCGGACTTTCATTGTCTAATATATTATTCATTGATTTGAAATCCCTAAAAGAATCTGCAAAAAATTTAAAAAGATTAGCTGAAAAAACAACGTTATTAAGTGAAAAATTGAAATTACCATGAAATAACATACAAGCAATAACAAAAAAAAACAAAAAAATAGTTATTAACAAGAAATGAAAAATAAAAATATAAAATTAAAAGATTCCAAACCAAGTTACTTAACGACGTTTCGATTGACGACGTATTCACAATCGAAACGTCGTGAAGTAACTTGGTTTGGTATCTTTTAATTTTATATTTTTAACTTTCATTTCTGGTTGATAATTTTTCAATTTTTCAGCTCGTGTTGATAGTTAATTTTTGTTTGGTTTTTGATTGTTGCTTGCATGTAATTTTTTTACAGATTCTTTCAGGAATTTCAAATCAATTTATATCATAAAAGCTTTTACTCGCGGCTTCGCTCGCGGGTGACAGAAGAAAATAACAAAAAATATAGAAAAATTCCAAACCTGAAACTATAGTCAATTGGATTGGATATTGTCGTGACTGTGAATAAAACAGTGCGACGGTATTACGGTACAAAGGGTTGGAACTTCATTACTGGAACGCTAGATGACAAAGTAAAGTAGATTTTGAGATTTTTTTGACAAACTATTTTTTATCTTACATAAAAAATAATTGTTTTTTTAATTAAAAAGTATCCTATGTTCCTTCTAATACCTTAAAAAATGTGTACAAAATTTCATGATAATCGGTTGAGAAGTTTTCGCGTGAAACCGTAACAAACGATTTTATATTCGCACTTTAATATTAGTAGGGATTAGACAATGAAAGTCCGAACTGATGAAATTTCATTGGTTTGTTTAAAACTGACAGAGAGTAATAAACCCTATTTATAAAAGCAACATTCATGCAATGTGGATAAAATAATTTGCTTAGTATCAATAAATGCGTATTGCGCAATTCAGACCCTGGTGGTTTTCTTCATTCACTTAGTTTAATTTGTCCACCTTGTAAACGTTTGTCAACATCTAATACACAGTTTGATCCTCCTCTTGAAGACGATCACTTGGTGATTGAAACACGATTCGAGGTGTTAAAAATAACGGTTAGGTGTTGGGAAAAAACTCCAGTAACATTCACCTAATAGATTCGAGGTTGATAAAAACATGAAGTCGTAAGGTATGGATTGTCAATTGAAGATTTATTCAAGTAGCTTCAAATTCATGAAAAGTTGTAATAGGTGACTTATGAACAAAAAAAAATTGTTGGATATTTCCAAGTGAATTGTAATTATAAAAATATTGTTAACAGTTTTACAAGGAATAATGCAATTCCATTACCAGATGTGGAATAACAGTGCGTTATGGCATAACTAGCCAATGTATACATATTTTCATTGAAGATGAAAACCGAATTACACCACGAAATGTCATGGTTTTTTTAACTTGTTCTTTGTCGGAACATTTCGAAATACAAGTTGTTGACTGATTGTTTGTTGTTTTCTTTATTTACAAATAAATGAAGCTTTTGAGTATTTCTACAACATAATGCTTTTGTGTTTTGATGTATCATGTCCTATAAGAAATCCTACCAGAAAAGCTGGATAACTCATCAAATTATTGATGAAAACAAAAAATTAAAGGAAGTTTTCTCACTACTCTCAAATTCCCAAAAATCTGAACCTCACTTGATTGAACAGTATAAATGAAGATTGCGAGAGCACAAACATAATGTAAAATTGGCAAAAAAAAAACTATTTAAGTCTAAAATGAACCAGTCAGAAAACAAAACTAGAGAGACTTGCAAGATAATAAATAAAGAATTAGGGAGAAGCACAAACAACTCGAAAAAAACAATAACTCTTAAACATGATGATGGGTCTACAATTGACGCAGAGGAAGAAACTGAATTATTTGCTGAATACTTCTCAAATGCAGCTGAAAATTACGTATCTAATCACTTCGGGTAAAACTTGTCTCTACCCTGCACTGTTACTG